>JAQIWT010000302.1:0-24124 GCA_034696485.1 Isohypsibius dastychi
ACATCGTTTATAGTTCCATTACTCTGTATAGCTTGCCGCTCATCGCAACAGCATGACAAACGGTGATTATGTAAGTACGAGCGGAGTCTCACAAAGCGTGAACTCGATAATTTTGCTTGGTTGATAGATTTATATCACCGGGTTTGAGGACAACAATCCTAAATTCAGCGGAGAATTGACGTGGATAGCAAACGATGGCAATGATGATGTACTCCAGTGAATCTGAGGCACTTTCTGTTTTGTTAGCCAAGTGTGTTTGAAGGTTGCACGTGATGCTTTTCGGTCACTTCTCGTCGTTAAACCCGATCCAAAAATATTCAATCAAGACCCTGAAGGAATTCGATTCGCAAAAGAAGTGCAGCGTCGTTCTTTGGCGGAGTTCAACATATCATTTGACATCGACGCCAAGGTATCTTGTTTTCTTATTAAGAGTTTGAGGTATCAAACCATATCAATCATCAAAGACAAGATTGATTCTTTTTCGGGAACAGTTCTCTACCATTGGAAGCAGCTATCACGGCATCCACCTCCTAGCTCAGGTTAGTTAGGTACTCCTGTTAAGGCATCACGGAACATATTGATCGAAACAACTGCTGCCAAAGGTACTTAGAAATGGAGTCGACCTTCACAACGGTACTGGTGACCAGGGCACAAGAATTGCTAATCAGATGCTGAACCGATCCTTCGTAACGCCCCTTGGTTCGATCTACATCGACGAAGGGGGTGAAAGGAGAATTGAGTTTCATGCCACAACATACGACCGACTTGGACGTGAGACAGTATGTTGCATACAAATGCTGTAGACTGTGCTACCCTGAGATCGTTTTCTCACAGACATATCTGATCAAACCTGCAGCATCATCGCAAATGCTGGTATTCGATGAGCAATTAGATTGGGTTGGGACGACGTGGCCGCCGCCGAATGAGCCACTCTGTGGTTTCGACGGGACGAAATCACTTTGTTTCACAGGTGAGTGACCCTGCTCGATGACTGTTTCTTATTCACCTGTCAGGGAGAACGTAGTGGTATTGTTTTGGCAGATAATCAGGTGGAGTCCACTTCGCACATTATCGCCGGTGTCATTGTTGCAAGTGCCACTTGTGTCTTGATCGCTTTCGGATACATGAAGTACGCTCATCGTCACCGTAAACCTGACATTGTTCGATTAACTGAGTTTGAAATTACAGACGAGATCTGATTATGTACCTGGTCTATGGCCGATGGTTCATCTTGAAGTCATCACATTTAGATTTCCAGCAACGAGGTCATACATGACACCGCTGTTTGTTTGAATTGTGTCGATAACATTAGAGTTCTGCTTCATCAAGTCGTAGGTCTTTGTTAAGACTCTGGAGTTATACGCCAGCGTTCTGTAATCAAGAACAACCACCAACAACAGTACTGTTGGTTTTTTGGTGAAGTATTTTGCTCGTCCACGATATAGATTGAACAGAACATTGAATCGCAGAACATTGTGGGTATTGCATCCGCGAGAAGTATTCACATGGCAGTAATCAGCTGAGTAGGAACCATCACTAGAACCAATGCAGACAACGTTAGGATCAATTTTGCTCTATGCCGACGGTTAAAACCTAAAATACATCATTGTTGGACAGCATGTCGGCGTAAGTGACGACCACACTAAGCGAACAAGCTTCTTATTTGATATACAGCCTCTGCGAGCCGAAGCACTCTTGCTGGACATTTTTTTAGGACTTGGACTTGAGGCATATGCTTTTTGAGTCTGGTCGGGTGGGAGGGGGGGGGGGCAAATGTGAGACGACACTTAGAAAATTCAGCGACTTCTCAGAAACGTTTTCGTATGTTAAAGTTGAATTCACTTCGCTGCACTGTACTTCGAACATCATGCTGACGAGATACGCCGGTCGGGGGTGAGAATGGCTGAACAGCAAAACAAGTGCACAGAGGGTGGGCTTCATTTGATAGTCTGATTCCAAGGGTGTTAATGTGCTCGAGTGTAGGGACGGTTCCTGGTAAGGCCCTTTCGTATATTGTCGCTATATTGAACATCATCCCACTCACTCTCCCATTTTGCCAACGGTGAATGCCACTTGACCAGCTTTCGATCGATTCGGAATGCACGTTAAATTACATGCTTGAACGGTAGTTTATGATGGATAAATGGTTATCACTATTAATGCATGAATTACGAAACGACCGACATCGATAGAATTCCATTCAACTCAGTAATATAATTCCAAGAAAGACCGTAGCTATACGTACTGGAATCTATATCAGGTCCGCAGTTTCCTTGTTTCCATATTTTCCAAAACCTAATGGATATAGATACAATGAAGGTTTTTCTTTTCTCGGCCGTTCTTGCTCTTTACACAGAATCAACCATTGTCAGACAACAAGACGTGGACGTTATTGTCATTGGTACTTTATATCCGGGTAACCAAGCATCCCTGGTGTATCACAAGCCCGCGATTGATCTAGCTGTTGAGGAAATTCATCGCTCCGACTACAGCCATCGTTTTAAGCTGATTTACGTTTATGGCGATCCAACGATGAACTGTTTGTACCTGGGAGTAGAAGCACCTAGGCTGGCTGCCCAATGGTACTACCGTGACAAACGACCACCTTTCGAAGCCCTTTCGGTTTTACTAACTCCAGGTAAACTTATGGTTACAGTATCAGAGTTCATTTTGATGAACAATTTGGGTGAGTCTTGGCTGTTGGGTGTGGTGCGCAGAATCTTATTGCGCACGAAGTTGTATTTCAGTCGGGTTCGTTGCTGATGAGTATCCAGAAGTTCAGAAAAACGTTCTTGTATAAAAGCTACCGGATTTATAGATAGGGATCAGCTCTGATCAGGGTCGTTTAATTTAGGTTGCGCGCTTACAAAAGAAATTGGCAGTTTTGCGGCAACTTGGGATATCTTTTTCATGACAACGTAAGTTTCCTGCGACACATCACTCTGACGTGTTCCTTCAGTGTTTGGCCTGCTCACTTCCGGAAAACCGAGTACCAAACTGGAAATATTATTTTTCTTAGCATGATTTCTTGCAGTATGAGCGCAGAGTCTGTAATTTCTGACCGAACACGGAGCCCCTCGTGGATCTCAATGACATATATTTCTCCCAGCAAAATCGCCGACTTTATGCTTAAGTTCTTCAAGAGCTTCAGTTGGACAACCCTTTTCGTGGTTCAGGATTTCGGAAGCACTGCGGTTCGTCAAGCTATCACCAATGAACTGGTTGACATTCTATCTCGCCAGACGTATATGACTATCTATGTCCGAAACGTCGACTCAACCAAAAAGTTTAACTATGAAAGTCTTCTTACCGATTTCAAAGATCGAAGTCGAGGTAACAGAGAAAATTATTCCGAATCATAATAATGGCATTGTGCTCCATTTTGTAGTTTTGTATTTCCTGTCTGCGGACATTCGAAATTTGATGGTGAGTTTTCTTCTTTTTTTTTTTTTATTCCCGAATCTGGATCTCTATTCGCTCCTCTTTAGTTGGAAGCACACGCACAAAACATGACCAATGGAGATTTTGTACGGACCAGTCACGCTCCTAAATAGCATCCGTGCAGTTTTGTTAGTTGTGTAGGTCTACGTGACTGGAGCAGAGGATAACAATCCCGTATTTAGCGGAGTGGTGACATGGAAGCGCAAAGACAGCCATGACGAAGTAAGCCATCCAGTCACTGCAATTCCCGCCTAACTTGTAGTGCTCTACGAAAGACAGCGCGGGAAGCGTTCAGATCGCTTTTGATTGCGAAACCAGATCCAAAGATCTTTAATCAAGAACCTCCAGGAATCAGATTCGCAAAAGAAGTCCAGCGGCGATCTCTGACAGAATTTAACATTTCACTTGAAATCGACGCTAAAGTAAGTAATCTGCGTCAGCCTACTGTACATAGACCATTCTGGTAAGAAAAAGTGAGAACATCATTTTTCATGCAGTTTGCCTCCATCGCAAGCAGCTATAACGGTCTCCATATTCTGGGTCAGGTAGGCCCTTCACAGAATCTTTCCGTCCATGTAGGCTTACGAATCCAGCCATAGGTTCTAGGAGGGATTGCTTTGGCATCTGGAACGGGCGATCAAGGAGCAAGGATTGCGAATCAGATGCTTAATCGAACCTTTCAAACTTCACTTGGTCAAGTTCACATTGACGAGGGTCGGGAACGGAGCATAGAATTCCACGTTACTTGCTTCGATCATGTTGGACAGGAAAATGTAAGTTTTCTGAACGCAGTTTCATGATCAGGAGCTATTAATGACATGCAGGTGTTGATGACCAAACCTGCATCAGAACCTGGGTTTCGATTCTCGGAGAACGGCTTCAGTTGGGTGGGCAAGACATGGCCAGTACCGAACGAGCCACTGTGCGGATATGACGGCAGGAAGCCGGAATGTCTACCTGGTGATATTCAAGGAATTATTCGATTGACGAAAGTATTCATTCAAATCCCATTTTGGGATGCTTTTGTAGATGAAACAGTGGAGCCTGCATCGCCGATTATCTTGGCAATCTTGGCAACATGTGGTACTGTATTGTTCGTTGTGGTCGGCTATGTGAAGTATGAAATGTTGCATTTGGTCGTGGGTGTTTGGGCTAAGATGGAATTTTGGTCTGCAGGCGAGACTTCATTGTGTATTTGATATACGGCCGCTGGTTTATCGTAAAGGTCACGAAGATACATTTCGAAAGTCAAAGGGCTCCCTTGAGTCGACCACCGCCGATGTCACTCTCGCGTTTGAACCTGAGGTTTGCCAAACACCATCCGATTTCCGTAAAGCCTCGGAAATGCCATCCAAGAGATCAGGACATTGAAGTCGCAGAGTCATGATAATCTATTATTCCGTCAAATCGCTTTTTTATGAGTGCAACGTTTTTTTGATTGGTTGTATAGGTGAGATGCAGTTTTCGTCCACATTACTCTTGATACCACTTATCAGAAGACCATGCTGATTTGTTCCTTTCGGTCTGGTCTTCTATGAATGGATGTGTGTCCGACAGGTTCCGCCTTGGTGAAATCTAAATGATCCAGCAAAACTGCTGCACAGAAGCTCGCAAAAAATGTATAGGATACTGATTGGTCAAAATACATGATATTACAGTACATCTCCAACGCATGCTACTGTACATGAGATTTCGCACCGAACAGAAATATTTTTTCACAGTATCATAACTTGACTTGATTGCTCAAATGTACATGAGAATGACGGCTTTGGTGGAATCTAAGAGGTCTTGCAAGTCTTGTTGACTTCTCACAAATATCTACTTCATTATGGTGACCTTTGAATTAGGTACTAGGTGAACCTCCTCTGTGATCGAGCGTACAGAGCGAGCCGCTTGGTTCAGCCACCCCTGCGCGCACTAGAATGAGCAGAAACAACAACAAATCGTTGGGCTGTGTTTTGAACTGTATATTTAGGTTTGCTTTGTTCCTACTTTATTTGTTCTCGTTGACCAAATAATATTCGTCTCTTTCATTCCGACCTGATCTTCCACATATTCGTGTTACCCACAACCAAGCACCGTATTCATGGATGGAACAGCGGGAGATGTTGGTGGACAGATAAATGACTTCATAGAATTTCCATTGGAAATTCTGTTGCAAATTTTATATTTCTGTGATCTTTCCACTCTCGGACGTCTTTCTCAAACATGCAGAAAATTAAACAACATCAGCAAGGATGAGATTCTGTGGCGAAAAATATACAGCAAGACACTGTTGCCTGTTTGTGGACCAAGTTGCGGTTCGGTGAAAACGGAAAGGTGAGAAAACATTTTGTGGCATAGATTTTGTTGAGCATCGATCACCTTCTTTTCTAAATTCGTGATCGTATAGTTGTTTAGTTGCTATAATTACGCACGTTTACATCTCGGATTATGATACAGGTCTGAGGAAAAATCAGGACGTTTTTGATTTTGATTTCCAGGATTACTTCTGTTTGGAAGTCATTTCCGGCCAAATCGCAATTTTATTTACTGGATGGGTTCAAGAAAAACAAGACCAGCAAAGTGAAAGGAACGCGCTTGCAGCAGTTGACATCTGGCGTCTCAGAGAAATTACTCCTTTGCATGCAGAAAGTCGTTCTGGATGACAGAGGAATTTGGACGTCGAATGCGGATACCGTTTTCAGGATACCGTGGAATTTCAAAACGCCAACACTGACTGTTGATAGCAGGCATGCAGATAGATATCGGAGGTGCTCGGAAGCTGCAAAGCATGTTGGAGATTTCGCGATTAACGACCGTGTACTTGTGACCGGACATTGGTGAGATCTCTAGCCACTTTCTGGGTTTGCGAATTGGTTAAAGTCTGATTTGTTTCTGAATCTGGATTGTGAATCTGAATCTGAATAGAATCAGAGCTTCTTTCTAAAACTTCGTTTCTGAGAGTTGGAATCTTTTTTAGCTTTTTTTCGCACATTATTCAGAATTTTTCACAGCAATGTTATAGTAATGTGTTTTATTAGTTCGCTTTTAGAATGCGTGATGTAGATGTATAGTACGATTTGTTGAATGTTGAAAAGGGATAAGTGAAATTTTTCGAGCGAGGTGGTTCTTGTTGTTATCGTAGTCGTTTTCACAGGTGTTCGGTATTTTCATCCCTTCTTCTATTTTTCAAAGGGACGGGTCGATCAACATCGGCGAAATCGGGAATAGAAATCGTGAGTTGACGACAATTCAGCCGCATCTGTCAGATATCCATTCAGTCGTCCTCCGTGATAATATCCTAGTCAGTGGATCGCGTGACTTTACGCTTTCCATTTATAACTTTGGTAAGTCTCAAATGTTTGATGCCGTTGAATTTTCCTTATCTTTGTTTTATTTTCCGTAGAAAGCCATCAACAGCTCCGTTTCGCTAATTTTCAAGAACGCATTTGGAGTTTAGCCGTCCATCCGGACACCCCTGTTATTGCAGTTGGTACTTCCGGTACGAATAAGTCGCCGTTCATGCAGCTAATATCCGCCGAAAATCCCGAAAAGGATAGCATACAGCCATTGGGGCAAGGAAATCTACGGATATTCGATTTCGAAACCGGTATGTCTGTTTTGTCAGGAAATCTTACGGTTTCGATGTCGAATTTCAACATTTAGGCACCGTACTTTGTTCTCTGGGCAAAGAATTTCGGCACGGTTTCGGTACTTTGGCGTTGCAGTTTGTGAATTCACAAACGCTGATAAGTGGAGGTCACGATGGTTTATTAACGTATTGGGACATGAGACAGGTTGGAGTGATTTTTCGGTCGAAACGGAAGTAACTGTGGTAAAGGCTTTCGTGTTCGTTTCAGAACCGATGTGCACTTCAGCTTGATTCTGATTCCGACACTCCTGTTTACTGCTTTGCGACAGATGGTCAGTCAACTGTTCTGACAGGTCATGCGAATTATAACACCGTGTGTTTCTGGGATAAACGATACGGGCGTTACCCAATCCAGGTGCGACATTGTTGTCTCCTTCTGCTGACCTGTATCTTGACTTTCTCGTTATAGACAAAGTTTTACGAGCAAGATCGTGTCGACATGACCTCGGCATGCTCGGTATATGGGATGGCGTTTTCACCGTTTGAATTGTACTTGGGGCTTGCAGATGGCATCTACAAAACGCCGTTCTGCTCTTCTTGATGTTGGTGTTTTTCTTCGTTTGGGATTTTAGTTTTGGATTTGGTAGCTTACATGTATCTTTTGTTTGAATGGCCCATTGTGAGCTCAATGTTCTTTGTTGAATTAGTATGGAGATAATCGGTCAATAGTTGCTCTGCTTTCACGAATTGTGATTAATGTATGTGAGCGACAGTGGCGAGGTTCTGGAGCTATAAATTTTGATGTGAAATGGAGGTTTCCAGAACAGCGACTGAGCTTTGACAACCGCTATTTGTAGAACTTTTGGATATCTGAAGCCAAGCCACCAGTGCTTTGAATTTTTAAGATCTATTGCAACAATGTGGAAGGTTTGCAGAAACTGGATGGTACAATATGAAAGATACGTGGCTTTGTTTAGCTCAGATTTGCTGTTTCGAAATAACATTTGTTGAATAGATGCAAATGCTTTCAGAGCATCACAGTGCATTAGACGCTGGAGTGGTCAAACGTATTGTACTATCTCAGCGCTGCAATCTGCTGCACTGTTTTCGACCAGGGCATTGCTGCATTGCTGCACTGCTGCACTTAGCGGAAGCCGTTGTAAACGGTAGCTACCCAGGTTGCCTTTGGAGGATAAGCATGTCAAACATGATGGACTTCAACGGGGTGCGATTGCGCAGCTCCTTGCCCGTTGTGGACAGATATCGTTGCAACATGGATCGGGGGGGGGGGTGGTTGCTGATTGAACTTATACGCCCATCCTCGGACTCAGGCCCATCAAAGAGCTCTGTATATAACGATGATCGGCCTATTCGACTTCGTGTTTTACCTGCCCATTTGCTGCACAACTGTTGTCACACAAAGAGTTTCCGTAAAAAAATCGAACGTGATCATTGCCGGCATGTTATACGTGCCTGGATCGTCACTGAACTTTGAAGTGTTCCACTAACCTGAGCATTTTCAGAAGAAAAAAGTTCAACAAGGTTTTGCCGAAAAGACCTTGGTCAGCAAGCTTACTTTATGAACAAAGTTCGTGGTACCACTCTGTGACCGTGACGCACGATGTACGATGCACTTGTACGATCTGCATACTTCAAATTCATCTTCCGTCTGTGAACTCGTGTAGATGTGATAAACCGGGAATTGTCACCATGCATTTACAGCCAACATGGTGAGGCTCACAGAAAGTCGGAAGAATGTTCGTATGCAGTTATGTATGCTCGCTCAGAACCCGGAAGGGGGATCGACCAGCTAAGCATATGGCTGCGTTCGACTAATCACACAACAAAGACTATTCGAGAAAGTGCATCCAGGTTTTTTATAAAGTTATCTTATTGGTCTTGATGGATGACGCGTCAGATCGCAAACGATCTTGCTGCTCTTCGCAACAGTGCCAAAACCACATCAAGAAATGTATGTGTGCGAAATTCGTTTGTAGCGATAGAGAAATTATGGCCCGTGATAAAGATATTTCAATTATGGTAAAGATATTTCAGTTGACAACCGTAACGAAAGAAAAATCGTTAATATATTTTCCCAACGCACAGGCAGCTGGCCTTGCAAGATTGCGCAAGAGTGTACAGGGATGTTCCAACTGCAGCCGAGCACATTGTTGGATTGGAAGCTTTCAGAGAATCGCAGTTGCTGTAAACGTTGCTGTAACCGCACGTGTTGGCTGAAAACAGAAAGGTCACCAAACTATTTCATGCATCTCGGTGCTGTCAGCTTACTGCACAGTTTTCCACCAGAGCAAGCACCAGGGCATTTGGCGCATGCTGTCCCCTTAGTATAGGGCGTGGCGTAACCGTTCACATTGCCCCTGTGTGAACAGAATTATTTGTCAGTAACACGGGGTTATTTTGAAACGTTGCTTCATTACTTACGGAGGACAGTAGTTGCAGACGTAGAAGTGGAACGTTGAAGTTCCCGTTCCACATTTTTTGTACCCACATCCAACCTGCCATGACTTCGCCCATACAATCTACGGAGGAGAAAACTATTCACATCACAGCTTATATGATTATTCACGAAAGCACAGTTGTTCGAAAAAGATTGAATTTTGTCACCTGAGTGTAGTGACCAACCACGGCAGGGCCTGTATTGGCAGCTCCATAAACGTACTGATTGACCTCATTATACCACAGATTTGCGATTCTGTTCCACGAATAAGGCGCAGTCCCTGTGTTCATAGCGATATTCTGGCCGCATTCAAATTCTAAAAAGCGGTTCAAATGAGCTGACGATCAGTTCTCAAAAAGCAATAAAGATTGCATACGGGCGGTTTTGCGCTGCAAAGCGGTGCTGTGCGCATAAGTGCACCCGTTAGCCCATGCTTGAGCTTTGGCGGCGGCGGCAGCGTTCCAGGACATTTGGAGCATGTCACTCGCAGGTTGTTTCGCACGAAGACAGTTGTGTTTTCTGGCAATGTAGGACTGGACTGCGGCGATAGAGGTGTTCACTTGTGCGATGCCATGCCCAGTCGGTTCAGCCACAGTGCCGTTGACCAGTGGCCAGGAATTAGCATTGGCCCATGTAAATGGTGTGATGGTTGGAGTGCACTGTGTTTGACAATGTGCAACCGACGCAAGGAGCTGAAAATCAAATTATTCAAATTGTGACCTTTTAGAATGAACAGAGTACGTACACTAAAGAGCGACAGAACAACAAGGAAAGCCATTTTTAGCAGAAGAGTGAAGAAGGAAGAAGTGCGGCTGAACCACAAAGTTGTGTGGTTTATAAAGTTTAACAAAACTGTTGAATCAGGAGATATGATACTCAAGCACTTGCTGTCTCGGAAGTCGTTGAAACGTTAATGTGCTATCAATCAGTTTGACGACAGGCGGAATCTTCCCTGCACCTTTCCGGATTACCTGAAATTCATCTGATAGGGATGCCATCAATATGCGATACCCAGTATCACAGCTCTTGGTGAACGATGTGGTAAGAACTCGCCAACGAATCAAAAACATGAGTTAAACCAAAACGTCGAGAAGATATTCGGTTTTTATGAGAGGTTATCGGGAAACTGCCATCATAGTGTTAGCGAGAACTGGTGACCATTTATTACTTAGTTGATATTGATAAGCACCATATTTTTGAACCAGATGTGCAACGGAAAGTTAAGAATTACTTAAACTTCCTTTCTGGTAATCACTGGCTGTTTTTTCTGGTATTTTAATGCTGATTTTGTACCATGCAGCTTGTTCAACTTTGAAACCACCCAAGGGAATGATAAGGAAGATTGTTAGTGCATCGAGGAACCCAGTAAATGAGCAAGTTTGATGCTGACAGTCCAGCTGTTTCTCCGAAAATCCACGCGTGATCTTCAGATGCCACTTTAAATGGGCTCAAACACCGTAAACTCTTCAAGTGTCCTCGTAAATTCTTGATGACTGGATGCCAGGTTTAACTTCTGTGGGACTGAAACTGCATGGACATGCACATCATACTTACTTGGTCACGGGCAATGACGTGCCTAGTCGTTGAAGTATGGGACATCCACAAACAACGTTGCGCAATGGGAGCGGGGATGGCGGAGAGGGGATCAAAAAAACTTCTGGTTTGAGATTGAAAAAACCCACTGCATGTTTTTTTAATTTTAAGTCGTGTTAAACTCGGTCAACTTAGTGCGGTTAATGTAGGCTCCTGAGGTGTGCTGTCCAAGATCACACAGATCACGTTCACCAAGCACGAAAATCGTCCGTTTTTTCGCCGAGCCCGAAAAAGGCTGTATATTTCACCTGTACTGGATGAGGAGCGAATGTCCTCTGAAACTTTGACATCCTGGGTTTTTGGTCACTTCTTCACTGGTGTTGATATTTGATACTTTGATATGTTCTCACCTTGATATATTCCTCAATCATCTGCTAAGCAATACGCTCAAAAAGTCCTGTTGTTGTGGACCAAACACAAGGGTGATGTTCGAATGCATAAAAAGTACTCTATCCTCCCGATAAATCGGTGCCATTCGGTGGTAAGCTGTCTTGATTCAGTAAATCAAGACCGCAACCGCTTTTGCCTACCGATCGGGGCCCGCAGTCTTGATACTAAATCAAAACTCTATACCACCGATTGATCGGGAGTACAGAGTATTGGGCCCCTAGGGTGGGGATCTCTGTTGATTGGTTGCAGCAAAAGCTCAGGTACAAAGTGCGACATCTGTGACATAGGGCTTAGATTTAACAGGCCTTCTAGCTACACGATGGAGATATTGTTCGGTGGCACTCCTACAGATGCGAATTTCCACTCACAGTTTGAGGTGATGCCCCTTTACACCTCTGCGTTCAGATTTTCATAATCCTGCCATAGCAGAATTACTTTCGGGCACCAGAACAAGAATCTAACAAACATGTACTTGTACTCAGAGTGACGCAATAGAGAAACGAAATCCTGAAATCAGGAAATGAAATTATTGCTTAATTTGTCCTCTCTAGGCTCGAAGAAATTCCTTGATGAGTGGAGCAACGCGCTCTGGGTTATCCAGGTGAACATGAGACATGCCTTCGACTTCTTTATATTCAAACTGGAAAACATCTCGGATAAGAACAAATTTCATCATACATTCAATTGATGCTCACTCGTTTGCAATTGGTCTTGTAAATCTCCAAGAATTCCTTCTCAAGATTTGGTTCCCAAGAAGGAGACTGGGAAGACCTGCAACCAGATGTACATGTCGAAAGCAGAGATGTACTCTCACTTTGGTCTACTCACTTTAACATGAGGTGCTCGCACTTGATTTGCTTGTAAACATCTCGATGCTGGTCAACGGATACCCGGACAATTGGAGGCTGCCGAGTACCGAATTGTTCAGATCTGATTTCTCATTTTAGTTCTAAGTTTCAAGTCTTACAAACGCAAGTCGTGGATCGCGACGCAGAGTCCATTCGTCTGCAAAATAACACGCTATGGTAGGTCAAATTTCTGGTGTACTAAGGTTTGCGCGTTATTACTTTCATCCACTTGCTTGATATTGCGTTCCAAAAGCACATCCAGTGCTTCCTTGGACACAAGCTCCGCATTCTTGATCGTTGCGATCAATTGCTGATTCTTTTGGAAATACCTACAGAACATAGTGAATGTGTTCATTTTGTGAGGTCATTTCTGTTATGTGCTCACCATTCTGCAGCGTTCTCTTTTGCGAATTTCCCATCGATCGCATCTGGATCGTAACTAGCCAAAGTTGGATACGCTTTGCGCAGTCCCATAACTGTGTTTGCCTGAAATGGAGATCACTTTTCATTCCCACAATCACAGCCTGATGAGATTTCCAGTGTTACCGTATTTTCTGAAACCTGTTTGACGACATCCATTGACACCAGCGCTTCCACCTCCTCCGGAAATATTCCGGCGTACTGCGCATTAAAAATTTTGGATAATTTTTTCAGGTTTTGATGTTGTTGATTTACTGACCATTTGAGCAAGTCCAGCTCCCATGCTGTGTCCAATGAGCGTGAAATGTGTCCATCCAAGAGCTAAAAATTGCCAAGACGATAGGACAACAGAATTTTTCAGGCTGACTACAGGATCTAAATTATTGCAGAGCTCGCGTGTAGCTCGCTCATTCGGAGTCTTACTCGCTTCATGTTGAATTCTTTGACAAATACTGACTACGGTACGAGGTTGACTCGATCTAACTTACATTTGACGACTCTTTTCAGATCGAGCAGCCGGTCAGTAGAGTGGTATGCAGAGCCAGGTGGCTTTCGTGTGCTCAGTCCATCACCCGGGAACTCCAGTGCAATCATCCACCAGTCTTTTGGCAACAATGGAACTATCTTTTTGAAGGAATTGCTGCCGTCCTGACGTCCAGGTAGAAGCAGCACTTTTCTGGTTGGATTGGCCGTCTGTTTCCATTCCTGACCAGCGATGATACCACCGGGCACTGGAAACTCAACTTCTTTGGATTTCAGTTCTGCAGCCATTTTGAAGAGGAAAACCAGCCAACCAAAAAAAGGAAACAAAAGCAGTAAAAATTGAAGTCGCACTTCGAATGTTGCTTCTCTAGAAGGTTAGACAAGTTAATGCCTTTCGGTCATTTTCGACAACCAGACCTGTTGAGTAATCACCGCTTGTAAGTTGCCCGCGGTTTGGTCAAGAAACATGCCGTAATACCGTTTTCGATGTTGTTAGCACTACTGTCATGTACTATATTCAAGGAAAATACAGCAGATTATGCATACATCTGCCGCGAAACATGTTTCAAATTCCTAATTAAAAAACGGAGTACTTGATACCTTCAAAAATCTAGAGTGGTGTACAGTATGGTTGCAGCAAATCATTGTGATCTTTAGCTACCCAGTACGCATCGCACCGTTATAATAACGGCCAGGGGCAAGATATGGCCTGATGACTAACAGTCCCGGAGGCACGCTCCTCAAGCTTTTTACTGTAAAGTCACTGTTTCTTTACGATTACCGAGGAAATACCAAAAACCACTTTTTCAAACAAAGCAACATCCATAACATTATCCCTAAACATGGCTTCATGGCTCGGAAAATACATAGAAGCTGAAATCGATGAGAAAGCAGAAGCATTCTTGGTCAGCGCAGGTACGAAAAGCAGATATGAACTACTTCTGATCAATGTGGGTAATATTTGTTCCTGGATTTTAGGCTATCCACCCGAAGTGGCCAAACAGCTCGGACCGGTGATATCTGAGATCACGTTCGAGAAGGATGGTGATGAGTATGTGCAGACTATCGAGACTCCTAGTGCAGGCCGAAAGAACCAGCTGAGATTTCGACTTGATGAGAGCCGTGAAATGACCGGCAAAAATGGTGTTGTTATCCAGGTAAGTTTCTGAACACCGTAGAACAACTCCTGAACGTTCAGCCTCCGTAAGAGAGTGTTTTTGGTTACCAAAAAGTTTACTGCCACTATATGAATATGATGCTCAACCGAGAAATTTTCCTTGTGTTAGAGTCGGTTCAGCTGGAACGAGGCGACCCGAACATTGCATTCGACATTCAAATCGACCGACGGCAACGAATTTGAGATCGACTTCGTGTTTGATCCAGACTACAAAACTGCGACAAAGGTGAGTGGTGAACTTCACCAAGACACAACCAACTTGACTATGGCTAGCTCCCTGTTACAGTACCGCCGGACCGCAACCGTTGAAGCCATCCAGAAGATCAAGAGAATCGGTTAACCACCAAATCCCAGGACGAGTTCTTCAGATAAAAATAACCAGACCCATTTTGCCCGCCATTTCTGAAACTGATTAAATTCGAGCACCGTTGATTCCGGTTGCAACTTTGTGAAAGTAAGGACAAAATTTGATAAAATTTGCATATTTTCTGATCGAACTGCAGTGAACCACTAGAAAACGCAAAGAGCAGTTCTTCGTGACAATTAGGGATCAGTAAAGCAACACCATATAGACAACAGTATATTGGCTTTTTTACTGTTGCATAACTCTATGCAATACCCTGTAGCAACAACCTGCCTCTTTATCATTCACTGCAAATGTGTTCAGAGAACTGCAGACAAAAACGACTCACAGTCAGACAGACGAGTAGACAGCTCGAGCGGAAAATACCGTTGCATTTTGGGCATAGAAATTTCCAGCGCCACAAGCAAGCCGTGTAGTACGAGTAGCCTATAAAGATTTCTGCAGTGCGAAAACCAAAACACAACTTTATCAACGGTTCAGAAAACTGTTACTGTATATTTCTCTTAGTAAACAACAGTTAAGCGTAAAAATGCTGGAGAGCCTTGTGAGCTTGCCGGCCATCATCTCCTATATCGTAATAGCCGGAATGGCATATTGGGTGCTTGGTACCAAACCGTCAAAAGCCCCACCAGGACCACCAGGTCAGTCTTGCTCGGTCAGCTCTAAGTCAGTTTTTCGTTATTAACTGTATATTAATAATCAGGGTTGCCATTCATCGGCTATGCACCATTTCTTGGGAAATACCCCTGGTTGGGACTCGCTAAACTCAAAGAAAAGTACGGACGTATCATGAGCCTGTACATGGGACCAGAATTAGCCATAGTCCTGCAGGACTACGATGCAATCAAAGCGGCATTTGTTGATCAAGAAGATATCTTCGCCGCGCGTGGAGACGAATTCGTCTCGCAGTATTTTGCCTCTGGCACAGATGGGAAAGTCCACGGAATCATTTCGTTGGAAGGTCCGAAATGGCAAGCGACTCGAGATTTCGTCGTTCAAACTCTTGGCGAGCTCGGTGTTTCACGCCCGCAGTGGCAGCGTCTAGAAGATCCCATCTTGGAAGAAATAGACTACCTGACCAAATCATTTGAAAATGAAGGGAAAGCTTTCGATCCTTCGAAGAAATTATATCCGGCGACCATGAGTATCGTCGGTTATGTGACAATGGGGAAGCGGTTCGAGTACGACAGCCAGGAATTCAAAGAGCTGACGGCTCGCATCGATGAACTCTTTGAGACACTTGCTGGGAGTATATTACAAAGGTAGAAATTCGAACTTGTGTTTTTGGTGTGATTACAGTACAATGACAATGCGAAGCCGTTTAAGGTACTGCATACTCTGTAGATAGGTTTAGATTCGAAGTTCTGAACTAAGGGTCACCATGTCGATGAGCGGATATCCCGTTTTTCGCGCAAAAAAAATCGAGGTTTTCAGATAAAGCGACAAAAACAGTTGTATGAACATTAATGACCTTTACTTCTGGTGTTTCAGCTATCCCTGGCTTCGGTTTGTTCCCGGTCCACTCAGAAGGAAATGGAAAAGCGTCGTTTACACTGTGCGGAAAGAATGGGAACTTGTTGAACGACAGATATCCAAGCATGAAGCGACATACACGGATTCGAGGATGCGTGACTTCATAGATGCATACATCAGACATGTCCGCAAATTGGACAACAAAAGCCCAATTGCGTTTGAAAGTACGGGTATGTTTGGTGGTTTAAGAGTGAAGACTCCAAATTTTGATTCCCAGGTAAAAATGATCTCATCACGACTATCGAAGTTATGTTCAGCGCCGGTCCAGAAGCAACCGCCACAGCACTTTTGTGGGGCATACTGTATCTCTGCTACAACCCCGATATCCAACGGAAAGTCCAGGACGAGCTGGATCAAGTCATTGGCAGGGGAAAACCGATTACCATGAAAGATCAAGGTTTGGAGTTCGATTATTATTTCTGTGATGTCACCATCTTGAAAAGCTGTTGTTGACCACAGAGCGCATTCCGTACACTGTGGCCACAATGTATGAAATATTCCGTCTTGGAGGGAACAATCCACTTGGCGTTCTCCGGTCCAACTTCGAGGACACTGAACTTCTCGGATACGACATCCCAAAACGCAGCTTCGTTATCCCGAATATTTGGGCTGCCCACCGCGATCCGACATACTTTCCTGATCCGATGACCTTCAAGCCAGAACGGTTTCTGAACGCCGATGGACAAGTACAAGTACCTCCGCAGTTTATCCTGTTTTCAATGGGTAATAACATATTGAATTGATTTTCATTACTCTTCGCTTTGACTAAATGTTGCCTCATCGTTTGCAGGAAAAAGATCTTGTCCTGGAGAGCAACTGGCTAAGATGATCGTCTACATGCTCTTCGCCAATATCTTTCACCGATTTGAGTTCCGTGCAGCGCCTGGCGAGAAGCTGCCACCCACTAACGAATGGCGTGCCGGAGTCTCTGCGCGAACGTTACCTTACAAAATACTGGCCATTCCTAGACTTTGAAGTTTTCACTTGATCGTTTCTGATTCACAAATAGCGCTTTTTGTTATCTGTTTATTGATGGTCTCGACTCGCAACGTCTCAAGAATGATTAATAAAGAACAATACTGTAATTTTATGGCCGTTATTTAAAACGGCAAGGAACAAAAAAAGATAGGAACAAAATGAATCGAACATGAAGGAGCCACATGGCCTATGTTGCCGCCAACAGGCTCAGCTGGCACGATGTTTCTTGCTTTCGGCGTACGCTTCCGCCTTTTGACCTAAAATCCCAAACTGGTGTTTAGATAAAATTCAAATGCGATGCCGAAGCCCTGATCTTGCGTGCGCTTTAGATTTCTTGCTGTCGAATCAAAAAACAAAAGCGCAGATGGGGCCACAATGCAATAAAGTGAATGAAGAAACAAGGAAAAAGGCTGCTTGCTTACCCTTGGCCACGTAGTCTTCCATATGCTGATCAAGCTCCCGAACCAACGTTGCATACTTCTTTTCCAGACAAGACAACTGCCCATCGTACTGATCCATTAATCTAGGTTCATGACGAACGGCTTCCACCTTTTCTGCTGCTCCTGCATCATTTTCGTTCTCCCATTTGCCCAGCTTTTTCAGCCGGCTGGCATGCTCACGCAGCGAGGTCTCCGCATCTTTGGCAGCTTGAGTTTTCAGCTGAATCATGGACCACGCTTCCGTGATAGTATTTATAATTGTAGCCAAACCTGGTTCTTTCAGGTGATCAGCGATCCTCCTCCCTGCATCCACCAGCTGTGCCTCGCATCGTTCCAGATCAATGCCCGCAGTTTCCATTTGTCGATCCAAAGATTTCATCAGATCACAACAGATTTTGACCTGAGGAAGGCCCAAAGTGATTTCTGGCGCAGTTTGCCATTTCATTAGCCGGGTAATTTCGCGGGTAACGTCATTCTGTTGTTTCTGGATTTCCGATCGCTGTCGAATCACCTCAAGGAGTCGTGCAGCACAATCCAAAACGTCCGATTGATTTCGTGCTGGGAGCGGTGGTGGAACACTTTTTCCCGACATCTCGTCTATGGCACATACGTATGAAGCGATAACTGCGTTCAAAAAATCCGTCAAACAGTACCTCGAATCAGACAAAAAATTGTGAGTGGAAGAACGAAGAATGGAGCGAAAGATAGATCTTTGTCTCTTGAAGCGGGCGAACTAGGATATGTCCTGCTTGTTCAGTTGGTTTAGAGGGTGAGAAAGTTGAAGGAAGCGAGGCGAAAAGTTGGTTCAGAGAAAAGGCGAGAGCGACAACAGCGAGAAAGCAATAAAACCATTAACCATATCAGAGTTAGCACTGACTGGTAAGAGAAACGTTCTGTGACAAAAATAGATTTCTCTAGCTTCGGTCAAGCTGGACACAACGCCGAAATCAGTGTGTTCCCGCAACCAGCTGGCTGTGCATAAACGCTCAATGAAAGAGGCGGCAAGATTTGTTAGCCAGCATTTTTCTTTCTTTGACAAGCAGATGATCAAAAAAGTCTCAAGTTGCATATAAAAAGCATGGGTGTTGATATTTTGTAAGATATCTTTTGATAAAAACCGATTCATTCTGGCAAGAAAAATCCGCGATTCGTAGAGTTGCCGCCACATCGTCGATTCAGTAAACTGAAATGAAACACACACAATTCAATTCAAATTCTTCGAATTTTTGGTTCGGACTCCACTCACATAAAGGGCATCTTGCTGTACATCCATATAAAGCCCCAAGACCTGTACAATCCCGAAAACTTATCCTTCCGCCGTTAAATATAGGTCTCCCATTCCGAGAAACAATAATCGGTAGACCGTTGGTGGAATACGTCATCGGGTCAAGCATGGATATGGAGTTGTAGTCGAAATCTGTCGCATTGAATACAACCAAGCTTGGGTTGTATTCTACAAACGCGTTCACTTGAAGTGCACCTGTAAACGTTGAGCTGTCAAAATGCGCAACAGTTGAAAAAATTTCTCGAAAACGGACATACTTGGGTGAACAGCCTGCATGTTGATTTGGATGAAATTATCTCTTCCTGGTTTGTTATGTTCACTCCTCAAACCGAGCAGTGCTGCAAAAAATCGCATGACCTGTCGGACGCTGCCCAAGCAACCATTTGGTCCGTTCAGAATGGCCATGTGCTGAGCAAAGACTGGTGGATTTGTCCGCGATAGGACCCTGCCTGGGAAAGAGTAGCACGTCTGAGACGGGATCCTGCGATCAAAGCATATGATCAGCCAATTTAACGAAGAAAACGGAAATAATTTAGATGACCTACCCTGGTCCACCGGTTTTCGAAATGATGACAAAGTTGGTGTTCGGGGGAACCGGACCTGCGCCCAAATCAACAAAATTGATGCAGTTGTTCATATCTGCCTGGATCTGCGCTGCAGCCATCTTGATCGTGTTCATTTCAGCAATACCTGCAAGAAACGGATGAAACAACAAAGTCTTCCGTTCTGAGCAGCTTTTCCTGAAATGCTCAAACGATTTTCCATGCAGTACAATAAATTTTAGCTATTTTCATTTTCAGCAAAGTTTCAGCAGTTAGGTGTACTTTCTGTATTTGTAAGCATTTTTGCAGTTGAATTTTCCAACAGTCTCTGTGTCATACGGTACGTAAACCTGACTGCCAACTTGAGCCCATTTCTTAAACTTAAACATGTACGAAGAGGTTCTAGATTGGACCTTAATCATAGTATTCAGCGGAAAAAATTGTGTAACCCATCGATCGGGATACTGTCATTCAGTGCTCTCACTTACTGTAATCTGGCGCGATTATATACGGGACAGTGTTTCCTGGCCATTTTGTATAACGTGGATCGGTCGAAAGAACATAAGATGTGGTCCACTGGACTTGTATACAAAGGAAGATTACAGTCAAAGCTCGAATAATCCGCGCGCATTCCATGATGCCAGACCGATAAAACCTGAATGAAAATGTTTGACACAGTTTTGTTGAATTCACGGAGCAAAGAGCATCGGTATGTAAGGAAGGGCGATTTCGGCAGATGTTCCCAGAAAAGTGCTGATGTCTTGCACTTGAACCACTTGTATTTTGGAGGACTTGACGAGTGGAAGCAGTGCGCATAACTTCCTCGGAATCGTGCCATGATTTATGCTTCCGTAATTGTTACTCTTTTGTGTGGCAAGCCGGAAAAATAAATCGTCGTGTTGCCGGTGATTAGCAAACTGGTCTTTCTCAAGTGCCACATGTTTATTTCTTCGCATAAATTAACACTTGCTCTGATATTGCAACTTTTCAACAGCACCAATTTGAAAGGTGTGGATGACTGTACACTTCAACGGCTGTTTCACACCGGTTTTTATGAATCTTGGTTCACGGATGTCCGGTTCATGTCGAAATCTATTGTTGTGAGCGAATCTTTATGATTCCACACAGTAAGTCTTCTCCCGAGAACGGTATTCAAGCTGAGCATCTCCCAGCTGTCTTCGGAAGAATACAGTGTTGTTTAAATTAGATCACAATATTAAGTTCATGGTTTCGTTGATCTGTCGAAGAAAATTCAGGAAGTCCTGTCGAAGAATGCAGGACGGTCCTGAATTCTTCCTGGTTCACTCATCTAGCTCGTGAGCTCTGTTGAACGAGAGGCAATCATGTAATGTTTTGTAATGATATTTGAAGCTTATTACGTTTTTCTTGTCATTCATCTTGGGGCAGTCATTGTGGACATGTAACCAACCTTGACTGAAATGGCGGAATGTTTGGCGGTGGAACCTTGCTATTTCGAGTTTCAATTGATCTGCGGTGCTCCACCACCTTGGTTCTCTACCACCTTGGTTCTCTGTTTTCAGTACTTCCCAACCTTTCGAGTCTTCAATCATTCACGTTATTACGGGTGAAACCATGGGATTGTTTCGTTCATCCGCAGACCACATTCACTGTCTAGTGTAAGCGCAATCGCAACAGTCGGATGATCATCTCTGGAACGCGAACACCCAGCATAATGTTGCAGCGTCAGTCTCTTGCGGAAGTAAACGTTAATGTTTTGGATGTATCTGACTGTATCTTGCAGTTTATTTTTCACGACATTACCCAATATTCGACGAGAAAAAGTGCCTTAAGAAAAAAGCACTTGCGGGAAAATCAAACGTCCTAAAGTATGAAGGATATAGTAAAACGGGAGACTAGGAGCCATCTGACAATTCGCAGGTGACGTGGCAATTAAAACATTGCTGTGCACCAATTGCCGAAACAAATCAGGGACGCTCTGTCAGAAGGAAAGGGGCTTTAGAACCAACAGTAACAAAAATCGCAATACTGCAAGATGTAAGAACTGTGGATAATAAGTGCGGCAGGGGATTATAATCGGCGGTGCGTACGCAACAAGGTTACGGGAAGCTGAAAGTCTTTCGAAAGGTCATCAGCTAAAACTGACGGCGTTTAAGATGGAAAGATTGCATTTCGCATCGCTAGCACATCCACCTGAAAGGTCATGATTAGTTACCCTTTTTTGTAAAAAAAAGAAAGGAAAGTGCATACTTTCATCGCAGCAAAACCCGTCGGTTCCACAGATGCTTTTACCATTGGTGCCACAAGGTACTCCCTCATTTTTGCACGGGCTGCGGATATAATT
This sequence comes from Isohypsibius dastychi, assembly GCA_034696485.1. Lineage (NCBI taxonomy): Eukaryota > Metazoa > Tardigrada > Eutardigrada > Parachela > Isohypsibiidae > Isohypsibius > Isohypsibius dastychi. The sequence continues at coordinate 21,850 of JAQIWT010000302.1, forward strand.
CTCCTTTCCGCAAACCGAAGCCTCGGAGGATGAAATAATGCAACCAAATTCGCCACAGCAGATGCTCGGGCTGAAACAGCGACCTTTTCCACCGGGACCGCAGGCCATACACTGAAGACAGTTTCGTGGAATCAGAGTTTTCAGATTTTTGGTGAAATGCACTGTACCTGGCGTCTGTATGCTTGAGTTGGGTAACTGAAAGCTGACCGTTTACCTCCAGGTGGGCAGTTTGTGACGAAACAAGCCAATGTTGAATGGATGACCACCATCAAAAGAGTAAAAGACAGAACAAGGCTTTGGTTGGCCATTTTGATTTTCGGATGAAAAACAGAAAACTGAAGCTTTTCGGATGACTTGGAAAAGCAGCAGGTTTGAACAGATGGGTTAATTTTCACGTTACTGATGATTTCTTTATATAGAGTGACAAGATGTGGGGGTGGTGATGGGAACGAATGAAAAAGTGCAAATGTTGTTTCTACGGATGATCTGTTCAAGAAAACACGGGATATATGTGGGAACTCTGCAAGGACCTGCGTTGGTACCTGCGTCAACGTTGGGCAAATTGCCCTGCTAACTCTTGCCAAAAGAAGACAGTCACGAAATCACGAGAAAACAGTGTGAGCATTTTAAGATCTTTTCTGAGGAGAATTAGCTTCGCAGGTCAAACGCACGATGCTATAACGAGCGGAGAGCAGTGACCATTTGGGCACGATGAGATAACAGTCCGTGTGAAGAAACCATCCTCTCCAGAGTGAAATTGCTACCCAAGGAGCGAATTCTTTCGAGAAGAGGAATCTTCGTGTTTTGAATCAGAGTGCTCGATCTTATGGATGAAGAAACATTTCGAAAATACTTGTCCCTTGTCAGATTGTCCAGCGAGTTCAGAAAGCAAATCGGTTGAGCATACGTGATTCACTCATTGTTATAAGTTCACTCGAACTCTGTTCATGTTCACCGAAAGACAACATTACTGGTAGCTGTTTGGGCAAACATAGCTCCTTGGGACTGGGATCTCAGATGTCCACCGATCGTCTGTTTGTGATGAATCTCGCAAACGCTTTTCTCGTTACAAACTCACATGTGCCGTTTTTACTGCGATAACATGGTGCAACAAATTTGAACTGACTATTGGTTTCAACTTCGCAAGCAAAAGGTCAAGTCGTGGCTGTCTAGCTTCCTAGATAGAGATTCAGAAGCATTCTAACTCCCGATCGTATCGAGAATACCAATGCATGTAGGCGATATTTTCGGTCTACATAGCTAAACAGCTGCTGGTATAGGATTGACAGAAAGTTCAGTTCTACGTTTCATTCAGGCAGTCTCGATATAACCATAACCGTAGTTACAGTACTGTACTACGCAGTGTGTTGTCCAAGAACTATAAGAAACTACACAAACTATCGATTAGAGGATCGAAGCAACATCTTGAGAGAATAGTCCTGTCCATCAGCTGGAGCAGAATGACTAATGTGCCCAAACTCTTTTGCTCCCTGATAAACTAGAGCCCCGTAATTTCACGCGTCATTAATCAAGCTGAACATTTCTCAAAATCTGATTCCTGAAACTTTCAGGTCATCATCGGTTGCTCCAGATCAATCGGAGCCTCACAAAGTTCAACATAAATTAAGAGCAGCCAGTTATCTTTGCATAATGTCGGATCTATCAGTTTTCCCTGGGTCCAACATAACGAGACTACATACAGTATAGTTGTTCTATTTTTAATCCCGGCCAGACGCGATGACCTCGACGATAGTTGGCATCCATTAATATTTTTATCCGCGACTCACTCACTCAGCTCGCTCGTCAAATACTGTACTGTAACTCTCTTCTACAAAGTGCGACTGACCGAGGTAAAAAAAGTGTCACGACTCAGCAATATCACGTCCCCATCAAAAAAAGCACCTCGGTGTTTCCGGCACCCAGCAATTAGACCGTTCTGCTATTTTTAGTTTGTCCAAAAACAAACGCTTGTTTGTTTGGTTTACGATGAACGAGATAGATAGGGGTGCAGTCTACCATCCAGCCACGTGCTGCTGAAAGGAGCAACTTTTCAGTTGTCCGAAAAAGTTATTGATCCCAACTTGCGCCAGCTGGAGTACATTCCATCTAATTTCCGAAACTTTCCTCTTTCCCTGAATGCAAATTGTATCTCTCTCAACTCTTGAGTAAATCGATCGCCGGAACAACATTCTTTCCTGGGAGAGCAACCTATCCACAAAAAGAAGGCCAAGTTGCCTTTTGGGTTTTATGGAGCACACAGAGCTCCACGCTTCAT
>JAQIWT010000303.1:0-24115 GCA_034696485.1 Isohypsibius dastychi
ACATTGTTAACCATGGACTGTGTTATCTGCCAGCTGCTGCTGACGACTGTTGGGTTCCATCCACAGAAATCGCTCAGAAAGTCACAAGAAATAGATCCAGACACAAGTTCAGATGAACCTTAAAATTTAATACAACCATATGACAACCTGTGATTGAATACAGAATGTCGTGACTTACCGGTAAGAAGTATCAAGCCAAGCGTAAGAAAACCAACGGAAGTGTTCCCCATTTCGACGTCGGGTTTTGGCCGACAATCCAAAGATTTCGTATGTAATAACAATAAATTTGTCTGATCTTAACGTGTGAATTTTGACGAAAAATAGGAGCGCGAGCTCTTGATGAAGAAGTCAATACACACTACCGTCAGGTAGACGCTAATTTTGATATCATTTTCTAGCTATTCTATCGAGCTGTCTTACATAAACATAATCGTAGATAGATATGGAGTCGCGTCAATCAGATACTGACGATAAGTTTTGAATGAAGAGGAGACCTTTTGACAATTACACGAATTGTACGATGTTCGATAGCCAAAAAGGAAACTCATCTTCGGTCAACTTGCACCTGTATGAATAATTGCACGATTGTATATTAGCGAACTTCTGCCTGTTGTCGCAAGTCTCAAGCCGCATGTTCAGATATCTTGCCGTAAATAAAGATGATTTCAAGTCGACTACGCCACAATTTTGTCACAACTTCAGGTCGTTGTAAAAAAGGCTTGTCTGTCCTTCTGTGCTTTTACGAAGACCCGAATATTTACGGTGCTGTGATGTGAGGAAAATTATGCGCCTCGAGGTGCTGCTGGTATTTCTATAGAGGCATTTCAAAAATCGGGAAAAACCTCTTTGAAATCTAAAGGTTTATTGTGCTGATAAATTTCGATTCAATTGTTTTGCACATGCGCACTTTATAAGCCTTGATAGGGATAATTTTCGAGTGGATCCTGCATAGTTTGCGGACTTGAGCGCTGATTGTATTTCTCCATTGAGTCAAAAGATGCTTTCAGTATGTAAAAGGGTACTACTGAATACCTGAAATAGACTGTTTGTGCTGGAGCATATTACAGGCGCTTCACTGCTGCTGCAAATATAGGCCACTTGGGCACGAGAGACTCCTTCAACATTACCTGTTAATTTTCAGTTAACGTATTTGATCAGCGGGATGCTTTGTCCCTTCTTCGCGCTTTTCACCTCGCTCCCATTTTTGACCGGCGTCCATTTACCTTCTCATGGACAAAGGATGTAAATTAACTACTCTCAGCCGGAAGCTTGTTGACGCGTACGGTATTTCCGTCTAGGTGTCCCGCTTGCATGGCCTGTTAATCGATCACGATTCGTTCGGTCAGTACGACTGGAAAACCTGGACGTTTTGCTGTGATATCGCGGCAAAAAATCCATTCTATAAATGAACTTGGTCCGACCAGAGCTCAACCGAAGAATGCTTCTTCGCACAACAAAATGGTCGACACTACTACACACATAGTGCCGTTCTAGTGTTATATTACGGCAGTGATTGGTTTTGTTGGGATGGGCTGGCTGGCTACCTTTAGAAATAACTTTTTTGGAGGCGATCTCAAGTACTTCGACATATTTTTCCACTTCCAGTGATGGTTCGAGTTCTATGGTTGAGCGGATCTATGTACACGGTAATTGACTTAAAAATATAGCTCATGAGGTCAAAGCGCATTATCAAGTTGCCATTGTACAGTAAAATGACCGATATTAAAATTGCAGATTCCCTAATGCTGTTCCCACTCTGGATATGCTAGTACCCTACACGCCAGAGTAATGAAAATCAGCGTGAGGAAAACGTGACCATTGTCGACGAAATGGGAATCGAAGCTTGACTTCACCACAAGCCGTCTCTGGACATGCCGTCTATTAAACTTTAATCAACCTGAAAAATGCTTTGCAACTCTGTGGAATTATCCGGGAATGCACACGTCCAAAAGGTCCAAAGCTGAACCCTCACACACGTCATCTTTTAGGTTTTCTTACCACCACTACAAATCTACATATCTGCTTATGAAATTGCACTTTTTATACAGAAACGCTGTAGAGCTCTGTTGAAAGAAGTGGAAGTGTGTTAAAGCCTAATTAACTGGGTTCATCGTGTTTTTTCGTCCTTTCGGTAAATTAGTAAAAAACATAAGTGTACTTGTCGTTGATTCTCAGCAAAAATACACATTTGAACTGAAAATTAGAATAATCTCCTCTTGGATCAGAAATAAATCCAGTTAACAGTTGCTACCCCGCCCAGCCAGAATATGCCAGTCACGAAGATCGGCGGAGCAACGCCCCTGTCCAGTCCAATGGATGCCGCTATCTCGTCGAAGATCAATTCGTAAACTGACGAAGATAGGATAGCGCGTTTCTAAAACAACTTCGTTCCGCTGTCACTGAAGATTTATTTGAATTTCTGATTCACAAATTGCCGAAATCCCAGCTTGCATTAACGGAAAAGTTACGATATTTGGAAGGACGAGGAAGACTAGCCAGGAAAATGTTGCTTTTATATCTTCTTGCCGGAATATGTTTTACCTCTTCTGGTAAGTCATGTTTTACAAAAACAACGAGTAATATTTTGGCTTATTTTTTCTGTATAAAGAAATATAGTTGACTTGGACGAGGTAGCGATCCATTAGGGCAGTAATTAGACGAAGAACTGCAGTGTAATCCGTTCACATCATCAAGAAGTGCTTAATTTAAATCAGTACTCCGGAAAAGATCACGGCTGCGTCTGCAGAAAGTAGGGCAAGATTCAATTTGAATTACGAATGCTCGACTGTGTTTAATCTTTGGAAATACCATCATAAAACGAATATCGATCTCAAGTTAAAAGCTTTGCTTTTGACCTAATAAATCGGAATTAAACATACTCCATCGAATGCAAGCCCCAAATCCATTTTAAAACGTCTTTGTGCAGGACAACACTTGAGAAAATAAAGAGCACAATTCTTCAAGGCGTTGCTCATTGACTTCACGTGAGAACGCTGTTTATTTTTACGTTTACCTTTACCGGCCATTTGCATGCTCGAGAAGGAACACACAACGTGCAAGCATTTCCTGTCTTGAAGATATAGCCCGTGTCCATCTTGAGTATCTGGGGCCGGTCGGCACACCGGTCTCCCATTTCAAGTGTTGATCTAAGCATTGCAATCTTCTTGTTGTGATACTCGAGTTTAGGTATCGGATTGTCAAGCCCTTTATCACCGAACTTGAATTTCTTTTCACCGGTCAGAATTCCACATCTTGAACGTCTTGAACGGCAGCTTGATGAGGATTGGCATGGATGCTGACCGTCTCTGCTAAATTTCCTGTTCATCTCATCTTGACGCCTAAAATTCTCAATGGAGAAAACCTGCTTTTTGACAATATCAGATTTCGGCTTAGCTGGAATTTTATTTAATCACCTATCAATATTATTCCTCGTGTTCTATCACGTTCTTTGACGGTATTTTGGCAGATTCTCAGGCTAATTAAAAGCAACCCGGAGCAGGCGAGATTGCTAGTCACCATCGATCACTCGTGTCGTAATCTTGTTGTGATAATCGAGCAAATTGCATTTGATGAGTTAAGAACACAACGATGACCTTTTCGGCGGGAGGATATTGCTTTGCCGGCGGATATGCAGTGGCCGTTAAGGAAGATTAGGTTAAGGCTGGTCAGTTTAGCGGAAGTCCGGAGCACACATTTAAAGCGGTCAGACATCCTTGACGGTTACTCGCCTTTTGAGAAGCATCCATAAATTCCCAGTCTCGAAATTTAATCAGAACTGGAACCACCAAAAGCAAATTCACTCTTTACTACTCATATTACTTACTATTTTTGTTTTATTCACAAGAAACGTTCGTCTATCAATACGTACTCTACATGCAATCCCAATTGTTCAAGTTTTATGATCCACAGTCTCATATTGTGAGTTCCATGACCTTCCATAGCGACCAGCTGGGTGATGTCAAGACAGCAATTTTGAAAAGTGCTGGCCAGCTCACCTGGACACTATTTTATAATTCTGGTTCATGTGGTTGGCTAGCGCCGGCACGGTTCAGAGGTTAGGTAGCGCTATAAAAACAATGGACTCTTTGCAATCAGCAACTATTGATCAGCATCCCCAAGGGCACCGTTAATTACATGTAGATAAATCTTAATTATACTGGGAGTAAATTATCAAATTGTTTCGTCAATGAAAATGATTTTTCGGTTATTGACAACGACGTAGTTAGCTTTGGATGTGAAGCCGGCCATTTAATTAGGCAGCTCCACCGAAATGAATGAACTCCATGTGAACTAACAATTCCCAAATGGAACTGGGTTATTCAAATAAGCTTAATAAGACCCCTCTATCACCTCATCGTATTGTTGCTCGCATTTTATGCCCGGTCCCTCTGTCAGCTCCTCCGTGGCCGTCTTTTGTATTTCTGCATAACTTACTGCATTAGCCATATGATTATTGACAGAGCAGGATGGAAAATTCAATTTGCACCTGCCCGGTGTCCACCATCGAAAATATGGATCTCATACTGAGAGATTACGATGCGATAATGATCTTTCGTGACGATGAAATATTCCGTATTGAAGCGTCTGTCGGTCATTTTCATCTAGTGGATTTATTGACAGGGAGCGGATCAGAAGTAAATATGTGACCAAAAATGGAATGCAGGGCAAATAGGTACTCAGGAGACTTGCGCTTTCATAGAGAACATTCTTGTAAGGTTAGCCCCTGTCCACACGTGCACTCATTTTCCAAAAGGTGCTTATCGATGTTTGAATGGGATAATGAGTCTCAAGATTGCCATCATTATCATACCTTGCATGGCCATTCAGAAAGATTCTTTGAATATTGATGCATTGCGCCTTTTTGCCGAACAAGAAAAATTTACAATCAAATTAATAAAAATGACCATATTGTTAAGAATACATGACCAAACTTTACGGCGAAATCCGAACAAAAACAAATACCAAGACAGATTTTCGAGTGCATATTCATCGAAGGGCGAACATTTTGCGATATTGTGTTGGAAAAATTAGCTTTAGCAAACGAAGTACATGATTACATCATGGACACTTGTTATGACTCTGCAGTACAAAGCGTGAAAATGAGAGCCACCAAAGCAGATGCTACGGAAAATCATGCGTATTCCGAAATCAATATTACAAATATCCGACTGTTCCTCCATAAGCTTTTGACATAAACACGCAAATACAACCAGCCAACCTTGCGAACATAACATGCGATCAAGTTACTTTTCCCATTTATCACTACATCCCAGTCTCCGTCATCAAAGCAATTTTCCAGTTGAATGACAAGCAGAGCCGGCCGAATTCTGACACCCGGTGTTCGAAGAAGAATATGTGAAACACCGGACACGAACCAGTTTTCGATTATTTCACCACAAAAATATCGTCATTTAGTTAAACGGATATCGTAAAACATGTTATTTGGCGATTAGAAAATGACCATAGAAGAGAGAAGGATCCACCTGCAGATGACTGCCCCTTCGTGATGGAAACCGTATATTATTATCAACCCTCCGGCACTCTGTAAATTACATTTTAACTGTGAGTGTAAACAAATCTCTCGAGATGTCCCGGCAAGGACACGAGATTTGTCCAAGACTCCCTTTCTTGGCCTAGTTTTTCAATCCATTTTTCGGTAGTTTCGGCACATCAAAATACACAGATGGAAGATTGATTGCTCCGCCATAAACTGACATTGTGTAAACTGCCGGCCCACCAAACGCAAATGAGCGTGAAATTGAGCTTACGCTGTACTGAACCCTTTAAAACATTTGAATACATAAATTAAAATTTTCAAAACAATATTCTGAATTTGGTCAAACCGCCGGCGCGTTATTCGAATATATGCTCTCAGAAATGATTCATCAAAATAGATGTCTCGTTGTCATTTGACGCTGTTGTTTATAGATACCGAATAATTGGTTTACATCAACTAACAACACGAGCACTCCGCTCTTTTTACCATCCATTTGTACGATGGATAAATTGGGTGTCATTTTACATGTTCACTTCATCGGATGTAAACTGAAGATAGAGGACCTAACACATTACTCTATTCATAAACGTGCGGGACCAAATGTCTTCTCTCAACCTTTAATCAGAATCGACGACAAAGCAGGAATTCTCAGATATTTATGACATGTTAAACATTAAGCTAAGAGGAAAATATGTTCTTGCAAAAGCAGACTTGAAAATACATTCATCATATAAGATCCCAAATAAATTTACTTGGACAGCCATAACACTACTATAAATTTGCTTTTATGGTTTTGCTGACTACCAGATATTTGGAAAACATGAACGCCGCTCACTTCTGACAAGATCAACTCGCAGTTATGACACGTCATCGTATATCCAGTGGTCATAAATCGTTTGACATTCCTGTTTGACAGCTAGGAGCATTCTTGTGGAAAATTCAGAAGCGAACAATTGCGGTTTGACCACAGCAGTTGCTGGCCGTTTCCAATATAAAAATTCTCATGAAATGAGGCTGCATGGGATGTGCGGGTGCTTCCTTCCTGTCCACTGTCCATTCGTGTGATCAAGCCAGACACGCTCCCTCATTAACGCGCTTCAATGCTTCACTGAACAAGTTTTGCCCATCTTCCGCACCCCATGCATCCGTTTTTGCGCGATATTAACTGCTAGTTAGCAATATTAGGACAATCAGCCTAATTATCTTTTTCTTCATTCATTTTGTGTGAGAAAACGAGGCTTCACGCCGATCTTCAAACTCCAAATTTATCAAAATCTACTAACCAATAGAACACAAATTTTCAATAAAGCCCATTTTCTTCTACATTCATTAATTACTTGAATGATAGAATATGAACTGTGCAGTGAATAGAGATATGTGACATATCGTTTTGTTTTTTTTTCCAGTGACTGCCCAACAGAATCCAACGATAACCTTTATCACCAAAGAAACGGTAGCGGATCTGGGAGGAACGGTGGAATTAAAGTGTTCTGTGCAATACGCTGCAGATTTCCCGGTGAGTTTTCTTAAATCATACCATTTTGTTTTACCGATATTACCGTTCTGAAAAGCGAATTCAAAATGTAAACTTGTACATTGGCACATATGTGTCCTGTCCAATTTGTCCACTTTGATGACCGTCTGTCTTCACGTTCCAAACATGCGAGTGTATCATCGCAATGTCCGATTTATTTGTCCGGCTCATTTTAACGAGATTCCGCTTATTAATTAACAAGGATTCCAGCGCTAATCCTATTTGCTTTCTGGTAAAAGGATGGATCAGGATCGCTTGCAGTCTGAAGCAGCGGTCAAGTGTTTATGGAGTGTGAAAATAATGCCCGATGATGTTAACCGGTGTATGTTCATCCCACCAGGTGATGTGGATTCGTCTACCCGATACTCCACTCTCCTTCAGGGGATCGCGCATCGTTCCGGAAAATCGCTACTCTGTGAGATATGACCAGTCAAGCATGACATTTCTTCTTCAAATTCAAGATCTACAAGAATCTGATGCCGGAATGTATCAGTGTCAAGTTCAGGTTTCATCTGTCCACAAAATCAAAGCAGAGGTGCCTCTTCACATCAGAAGTGAGTGCAACAAATTACATGAAATCGATACGCAATATTCGGTTGATTCACAAACAAAGAAAGAGTTTTTCAATAATCAAATCATGAATTCACTAACAATCAGAATTTGTATTGTCGCACGGTTACTAGAATGCGCAATTCCAGTTTTTTTTGTTTTCATGTGACAATGATTTCAGGGCCACCGGTCATCACCGATGACTCTTCAAGAGATCTGGTTGTGGGTCGTGGAGAAGATGTCCTTTTGTACTGCAACGCAACCGGCTTTCCTCATCCCAAATTATCGTGGCGCAGACAAGGAAATGCTCTTCTGCCAACTGGTGGGGCAATTCATCACGGAACGCACCTAAAACTCAACGACATCCAGAAGGAGCACCGAGGCTCATATGTCTGTACCGCCGACAATGCAGTCGGACAAGGTGATCGACGCAATATCAACATCAGAGTGGAATGTAAGTTGTCTATGAAACAAGTATGATCAATGGCCAAATTATCTTGTCATAACCGCGGTACTCTTTTGTTTCCAGTTTCTCCAGTGGTCAAAGTGGAGAGGCCGCGAGTTGGGCAAGCACTCTACCATGATCGTGAATTGGAATGCCATGTTGAAGGCTTTCCAGCTCCTCAAGTCGAGTGGCGGTTTGGAAATCAGAAAATCGTTAATGATCAGCACCACGAAGTGTCCGCTCAGACTGTCCTTTCTGATCACACAGCCATGAAACTGAGGGTAAAAAATGTCCAAAAGAAGCAATATGGAATGTACCACTGTGTGGCAACCAACAAACTCGGTTCAGCTCAAGGAAACGTCGAACTTTACGGTAAGAACAAGATGAATTTTCATTTTCGACCTTTGTTTTTATGAGATGATTATGTTCGGTGATTCTGTTTTTTTTCTGTTTTTTTTTGTTACCAGAAACGTCCCGTGTTGTTGGTGATTACCATGATCGTAGCCTGCCAGCAGGCTTATCGACAGATTCCGCATGTGTTTTTGTCCCAGTGCCGATATTATTTATCTTGCTTGCCCTGTGCCACATTCATTTATGAGACATATTGACGTTCCCTTCGTTTTTCTCCCACCGGATTATGAGTCAAAAATATCTTATTTCTGTTAGAAACAACATATGCCATGGACACTGGGAGAAAGACAGTTGCGTTGGGATTCATCAGTGCCGCATCGATTCTTCCAGCGTCCGGATTGCCCATTTTCCTTCTACTTTCGATCCTCGTTACTATTGTGACCTACTGCTAGTCTACTCTTCCCGACCAGCTTTTCAACCGCAGCTGAATCGGACAGCGAAATTGTGTAACAGATGAGCTCAAATCCTCAAGTGAAAACCCCGGCGAATAGCTCAGATTCCACTTGGAGATTTGTGATGAGGCACTGAGGCGCAGTTTCACCACTAATCTGTCTTTGTAGTGCAAACCATTCGTAATCTTGTTACTGTCAGCTCGCTTTTAATTCCCATTCGACACCGGATGGATGCCAGTGAATTTTAAGATTTAACAATTTTCTCGATACATTTTGCCTCCTTTTCTTGTTCGTTCTGCACTAGAGCATCTTCTTGACATCTTTCTGTCGTCGCTGTCTTTTATTTCCCTAATGAACCTTTGATGGAATAAAAGATTTCACTTCGATCTGACAAGCCTTCCAGTGACCGAATCACGGAAGAGAAGTCGGCACTTGTGATCGCAAAAAAGAACTCAAAAGTCATCAAGTCCTTCACAAATACAGAAAGGACTGAACGAGAATCCTTGTGGATGTGAATTGGAGTGATCTTTTGGAGAAGTGAACACGCAACTCACATTTTGGACTGTCAGGTTTTACGTTACCATTTTTGGTTTGATATTTCTGAAAGGTCATGCCAAATGAGCATATACAGTATGCTTCCCCCTTCCCCCCTCTTAAAAGCAGAACAAGAACATGTAGAAAATTCCTCCAAATTTTTGAAACTAAAGTCATTCAATCAACCTTGAAAACTGCTTACAGCTCATGAGATTGATACGGGCGTGAAATAATTGGTTACTAGGGCATTGTTGGGATAGCTTCGTCCAAGACCTATAAACCGCTGGTAATTAAAAACCTTTTTTGCAAAACCTCGTTCGAGACAAATACGTCACAACTTTTCGTAGTGAGTGTTCGTGGCAGAGCATTCGTAGCCCCTACGTTTTGTTGTTGAGAGCTTACGTTGTGAGTTGAGCGTGGAGTTAAGAAGTTTCGTAGTTCGAGGTTTCGTAGTCAGGCTAAGGGTCTTTCAAAGTTCTTTCAAAGTTCTTTTCCTGTTGCGTGGATCCGAGAATCGTTGAGAGTACAACAAGTCTTGAATGCAGGTATGAGCTGTCTTACAAGCACAACCTTTGACCGGAGATCCTCAGTTCCATAAATTCTCTACTACGAAACTGCTGCCAACGAAAGGTTGTGAACGAAAAGTTTATACAACGCGAGCTCTGGAAGTTGGGTGCTACGAACGTAGAAAGGAAATTGCTAGGTAAGGTGAACTACCAAACCTCGAAACTACGAGAATTTCGACTACAAAAACCCTGTGTGCCGAATAATTGGGATGCTACAACGAAGTAACTCTTTCAAAAACCTGGTTGATTACACAAAATACTAAAGGTCAACCCTGAGATGTAAGTGTCCTATATCACTCTGCCTTACCACGTGGAAACTCGAGACCCTACCGTCTGTTCTTTAGGCAGGGTCATCATCTTCAGCTGTAAACTGGTCGTGAGACTGGGCAATGGAAGTTGCCGCCATCCAACGAAGCAAACGTGCTTCAATGTTTTACATGATAGTAACTTTCTGAATTAAGAAACCTTCGTGATCCAAGATGTTCATCTCGTCCATCCGCCTTGGGTTGGTTCAAAACTGAATTAGTAAAACGTAGTTATATTTCAAGTTGTTCTCCGAACTTTACCTTTGAAGGTAATACGTAGCGAATTTGATAATTCGTCTTATAGCTTCCTCTTTGATCAGGTGACCGCGTTGTAAAATGTGGCTGTGTTCAGTTGAAGTGCGGTTACTGGCAACATAGGTCTTTGGGAGAACTTGTATTCCTCATGAAACGTTAACGTCCGCGACAGCGGACAGCGACCATCGATGGATTTGGATCCACATCCATAGTTCTTCTTTGAGAACGTTAGACTGTCTGAGATTGAATTGGTTTGGCTCAAATTACTGGTATAATCGCGCTCGCGTAACCACGCTGTTGTTCTTTTGCGGCTGATTTTGTTTTGAAGAATACAGCCGGTCAGAGGCGAAGGGAGGTCTGAGGTAGGCTAGGGGCAATCCGTTGCCCTGCGGCAAAGCCAACCACGCTACGATCTTAAAAAAAGCCGGGGGGCAAAGGGGTCTCTTGAAAATTGCCCTGCGGCTCCGCCTTCCACTGGATATTGCAGGGGGGCAATTTTTCAAAAAAATCAAAATTTATTTGTATTTATTTATTTAAACTGCTAGCTTCCCATTAAGAATTATTTAGAACTGTCTGAGATTATCCGCAATCTGAAACAATCTAGAAAAACTAAAAAAATATTATAATATAATAACAAAAACAATGAAAATAATAAAAATAAATTTTTGGGTCGTAAAATGCCCTGCGGCAAACGGTCAAAATTCTCGCCAGCGAAAATGCCCTGCATCAATCGATCCAGATATTCGCTTCTCAAAATGCCCTGCGGCAAAGTGAAAACGGCTGGACAGAGGGGCAATTGCCCCATTGCCCCCCTCCTCCCTACGCCTCTGCAGCCGGTGACTTCTCTTTTGATCGGAATACAATGCTCTCAAAGCAAAGCAACAGTTGCATTGCCAGCTGAGTCAAATCAGAGTTAAATTACCACGTCATGTGCAAATTTCATTCAAGTCTGAGCTGAGAAAATTTCGACAGAGCCATAATCCCAGCCAAGGTTCGAAACAAGGTCGTGTCGAGCTTTGTTGGGGGCAAGTGTCAGATTAACCACGGATGGTAACTGAGACACTGTAAGGGTCCGCTGCCAGACACTTAGGGTGTCCGCAGTATACAGTTCAATGCAGTTTTTCCGCGTGATTAGCCAGGGTTGACGCCCGGTTGCTCAAAATACGAAGTGAGTTCATCTGTTTTGTTTTCAGCTCTTGCATTTGTTCATGATTTATTCGCAATGCACTTTATCGCAATGGAAAATGAAGCGGAATTACTGGAGCGCGCCATTCACCACCATTCATGAGACGGTCCAGCTCCGGGATCTTTCTTCTTATTCCTCTTGCCCCGTGGTCGAATCACCAGTGAGACCATTCTATTCTACCTGTGTACATTCCTCTCTCGAATTTACCCTGCTATTAACTCACCTGGAGTGGACTACCGACCATCAAATGTTATGACTCGATCTTTGATATTTGGCTGTTCATCGTGGAATTTGTGATCCTGCGAGTGGATATTCAGCAGAAGACTGCAAAATGGGGAAGATGACCAACTTCCTCCGAAACAGAAATCTCCTTGGGATTTTATGTGTATACTTGTACACGATTGATTGTTCAGATTGCCAAAGAAAGGATTACAATATTTCGGTGAGTAATGAATTGTTGCTGTTTTGATTGCATTCCTGACGTCCTAAGAAACAGTTTGCCCCACGTGAACTTTCTGCGTGAAACTGTTTGCTCTGAGTGTTGAAATTTGGCTTCATGGTTCCAGAAGCCTGTGCAGTTTGTTTTAAACTGATGTTCGAGGGAGCGATGGTTTCTTTCTTCAAAATTTTACGTATACTTTTGCCTTCATAATTCATGGATTCCGTGAAATCAGTCTTCATTTTAATACTGTTTGTTTTCTGTACTGTACCCGTTGTGGATTCAACGAATTCGGTTAGATTTATTTTCCCTTTTCTAGGTTATACCGGACTTATATCATTGTCCCAAAGGTAAGCAAACGATAGAACCTTGAAAAGGGTCAAACACCTGCCATTATTAAACCACTGAGTTTTTTTATTTTTTAATGCTGTAAAGTACATGACAAGTATGGCGTGATCGTTTTGTTTAAAGATGTTATCAATTTTATCAGTGACTTCAGACACTTGAAAACACGAATGCTCTGAAACTAGTTTTGCAGCCTTAACGATCAATTACTCGTCTTACGTTGTTTGGTGCCCTTTTTGCAGATTGGTTCCTGCTTGACTGGACATGCTACAGATACTTCGAAAGCAGAGCGTCATGGGCCATTGCCGGACTCGTTTGCGATCGGTGAGAATTAGCTCACGCCCAGAAACCGGCGTTAAATATTGCAAATAATTATCCAGCTTTGAAAAACTAAGGCAGAATATGAACTTGTTTAAACTCACATAAATATTTGAATTGTTCAAAAAATTATAAATTAAAGTTCAGCGCTACGGGTTTGACACATTTACTCATATCAGGCTCGGGAGTATTCTGCCAAAAATCGAAGATCCTTACGACAATTCCTGGATAGCCGCTCTTTCATTCAAGAACACATCGGTTCCCAAAACTGACTTGTGGATTGGCGCCTTCTTACCAGGAAATGCTGCTTTGTCTGGTCCAGTAGACAAACACCTCCAGTGGGTGGACGGAACGGAAATCAGACCATATTCCTCTTCATGGGCTGTCGGTGAACCGGACTTCAGGAACGGAAACTGCGCCAAAATGGTGACAGAGTCCGTAGCGGATAACTGGAAGATCGAGTCGTGTGAAGTCGCGTTGCCATTCGTTTGTCAGATGCCGGCTTGCTCAAAGGGTACAGTGCTGTGTGTGGCTGAATCGAAATGTATTGGGAAAAGCAAGATCTGTGATGGAATTTTCGACTGCGAATCGAGATCTGACGAATACGACTGTCCGAAACTTTCAACGTGTTCATATCATTTCACTGATCCGAGTGGTACTTTTACCTCACCCAACCATCCCGGATCGTATCCTTCAAATTCCAGCTGCTTTTGGTTGATCGAAACGCCGGCTGGAACCCAAGTTGATTTGAGGTTATCGGAATTCATCACGGAAGAGGGAAAGGATTTTGTGACTGTACTGGCCGGAAGTCCCCTTCCATTCAAGGCAATCCCATTGGCAGCCTTATCAGGTAACTAAGAAATATTGAGAATATTTCTGTTTGAAATTCCGCGCCAGCATTTTCTTAACAAATTGGTTGACGATTTTTTTTGCAGGTCGGCCAAGCGATTCGGCTTTACATTTTCAAAGTCCGAACAACTTCATGATAGTGAAATTCAGTTCAGATTTGTCTGTGGAAAAGTCGGGTTTTTCCGGTACTTGGAGGGCGGTTCATTTGGATTGCGGAGGTAGATTTATCGCAACGGAAGAATTTCAAACCATCCAGTTCCCGTACAACACCGATACATCAACACCCTTTCTGGAGTGTGCATTTATCCTGACTGGCCCAGTGACATCGATTCTGACGCTTGAAATCCTCGAAATGTCAGTAGACCAGTCGGAAAGAAGTTTCGTTGATATTAAAAACGGTGACACGGCTAAAGGTGTCTCAGTTGGCCGGATACAAGGTCAGCATCCAACAAATGAGACATTGTTCCAAAGTACGAGCAACAGTTTGTTCGTCTACATTCGAACGAACGGATATCCTAACACCATCCAGTTTTCATTTCGATTTGCCGCTTCATGCAGTCTTGAGTTTAATCGACCTTGGGCAACGTGGGTGTCACCTGGATATGGAGTTCTTCAGTATCCCAGAAATATGGAATGTTCTTGGAGGATCAAGCCGAACAACACGGAATCCTTCACTATCAATGTATCCAGTCTGAACTTATCTGAAATGGATCTGTTTCGGGTTTTCGAAATTACCACTTCATCAACGGACGGCCTCTTTGACAACCGGAATTCCACGGGGTCTTCGTTTGTTTTGCATGTCAAATCGGGTGAAGCAGTTGTCAAACTGCTTTCCGGACCAGTCGGAAACAACACTGCGTTCGTTGTGACCTATTCCGTAGACTGTCCACAACTTACGACAAAAAGTGACCACGTGATATTTTCAAGCTTTTCCCGGTCTGTGGAAACAGAGGTCACCATTTCTTGTCCGACCGGGTATGAGTTAGCTTCACGGAATTTGAGTATCACAACAAAATGCCAAAACGGTGGAATATGGTCTGTTCCAAGGATTCCTTCCTGTCAGCCGAGATACTGCGGACCTGCACCGGGATTTGTCAATGCGATGCCTACGAATGTCACTTCTTTCAGTTTTGGTGGAGTGATCTCCTATCGTTGCATCGATGGCTATGAGTTCCAGTCAGGATCACCTATTCAGTCAGTTCAGTGCAACAGTAATGGCACTTGGGGTCAGCTGACGCAGTGTGTTCCAATCAAATGCCCTCCGCTGGAATTGAAGTCTCCCGCTCTTTCACATCTTCGTGCTAAGCTCCTCATCGGTGATGGCACTGAGTTTGGGTAAGTTGTTAAACGCGCTTAGAAGTCAAACGAAGTCTTGACGAAACACTTTTCTTACAGGTCTGTTGTAACTTTTATTTGTGATTCTGGATATGCCACGGTTGGAGCCATCTCCATCTACTGCTTGCCAACTGGTGATTGGTCAGATATTATCCCGATATGCGAGCGAAAACGATGTCCCGCATTACCGCGTATTTCCAATGGATTTATTTACGACAAGCGACAGAACGAATTTTATTATGGCGACACGGTCACCGTGGGATGTGTTCCGGGGTATGAACTGCAGGGTTCGTCCGAGTTGACATGTGGTGCAAATCAAAGTTTCGGTGATGTCCCAATCTGTCAAGATATCGATGAATGTAGTACGGAAGGCTCATGTGACTCACTTTCTACGACTTGTGAAAACTTCCCTGGTGATTACCTATGCAAATGCAGAAACGGATTCTCAGGAGTTCCAAATTGCCGGAAAAGCTATTTGTTGGGAGTAGGTGCGTTTCGACCGGAAATATACAACGTGACATTTTCCGGGTCGGTTCCCGATTTCGATAAAAGTCAAATTGGAATTGCGTCGAAAGGATGGTGTGGATCGGCGAGTGAACCAACAGATAACTGGATAGAGGTGGATTTCAGGTATCCGAAAGTTCTAACGGCTCTGAGGATACTTCCGGTTGTTGGCGGTGTTAACGTTTTAGCCGGCGTCCGGTTATTCACCATATCGTATCTGAGCATGGAGACCAAGAATCCGGAATGGATAACATATTCTGAACCAAATGGTGATCCATTGATTTTCGCGGCTTTTCTTAATTCCACAAGTGGAACACCTCTCCCTCGACCAATTGAAACGCAGATTATACGTTTGACCATAATCGAGTATTTTGTCGGACCTTGCCTCAAGCTGGACTTTATCGGTGAGTTTTTTTAACATTTCTATGGATCTCTGCCGGCGATGTTCTTGAGTAACAAAAACGCGTTAATTAGTGGATACTAAATCTTCAGCATTTTGGTAATTATAGGTTGCTGGAAGCAGTCGTGCATGGATATCGACGAGTGTCAGTCATCTAATGGCAACTGCGATCAAACTTGTATTAATTCTGTTGGCTCTTATCAGGTAAGTCGACGCAAGACACAAATGTTTTACGAATGTCAGCTAGCAGGTCAGCGATGCAAAAATCTGACGACAGCTGATGTGTTTTTTCAGTCATATGTTTTTTTGAAATTTGAGTTGATTTCTCTATTGCATTGTTTTGTGCTGGGACAAATAGTGTTTTTTTATTTAGTGCGGATGTCGAGCAGGATTTCAGTTATATCGCACAAATGGGACAAGTCTGATGTATTTAACTTCTCACGAAACCGGAACCAAAGAAGGCGATATGTTGCTCTTGAACAAAACTTGCGTTCCTCAAGCATGTCAGCCGGTACTAGCTCCATTGAACGGGGAACTCTTGAGCACGCAGACTGTTTTCCGATATGATGACGAAGCCAAATTCGCATGCCGCTATGGATTCGAAATGGTTGGTAGCGCAGTGCTTCGGTGCGGGGAGAATGGTGAATGGAGCAGTAGTCAGCCGCTCTGCATTCCGGCGTCCTGCAACAGTTTCGAGGAAGATCCCAAACAAGGATTATCATTTGAACCAAAAAACCCTGTTTTGGGACTTGGAAAAAACTTGACCGTCAGTTGCAAGGGACCCGAATATCGACTTCCGGTGACTGCCACATCGAACTTCAAGAAATGCGTATTTGACCGCCGACAGGAAAATAAATATTACTGGTACATTCATTTTATTGTTCTTCTTTAAACAGGCTTCAAAACCGTTTTCTCTTCATTCAGGCTGACTGGTGGAGAGCCTTCTTGTGAAATCATCGACTGCGGTCGACCCAGCATTCTACCCGGTTCGTTTTATTCAGGCCTGGGGAAAACAACATATGGATCTGGGTTCCGTTTCGCATGCGTTGCCCCTTTCACCGCGGCTGGTGAAAGTAGTGGTAGGGATGATGTGATTCGGTGTACAAAATATGGAATATGGGATTTCGGAAGCCTACGTTGTGATGGACCGACTTGCGCTGATCCCGGTCGGCCTCCGAATGCGGTTCAGATTGCCAACTCGTATGAGGAACTTTCAGTCGTGAAGTTCGAGTGCAAGAAGCCGGGTTATGTTCTGAGCAATCCGAATCCGCTAATGTGTCAACGACAAACTGACTGCGAGCTTGTGGAACCACTCGGAATTTCTGCTGGAATTATTCCGGAGAGTTCTATGAAAGCCACTTCGGAAATGCCAGGTAAATTTCGGATGCCAATGTGTAGTGTAGATCTGTGTTCACTATTTTGGTTGAAGGTTTTGAGTTGCGAAACATTCGCCTGGGAGCTCCAACAGCATGGTGTGCGCAGCCGGGAAATGCAACTTACGTTGAGATTGATTTGGGTCGGACATTCCGAGTCACGTCTTTGCGGACCGCCGGGGTTGTTTCTGATCTGATTGCTGGACGTGTCACACAATTTCGGTTGTTCCATAAACTTGACCCTGCTGACAAATATGTCGCATTGCAAGCAGACTTCAAAGATTCCCAAGGCTATCTCGGCGCACTCTCAACGTTGGCTCTACCAGAATCTGTTCGAGCCAGATTTCTGGCTGTTGGAGTTTTAGGCTTTGTCGGGACTCCGTGTTTGAAAATGGAAGTATATGGCTGCCCATCTGACACTGAAGAGAAAGCCGTGGTTGGCTGGAATTCCACGGTGCCGGTCTGTGTTGACAACGAACCGCCCAAGTTCAAAAACTGTCCGGAAAAGCCGGTTCTGGTTCGAAAAATGGCAAATGGCAGACTAGAGCCGGTTGCTTACGAGATCCCTGTTGCAATTGATAACAGCGGATACATTGCCAGGACTGAGGTCAGACCGGCGGATTTCATCCCCGGAACTGTGGTTGTGGATGACATGATTGTTGAATACGTCGCTTTCGATGCTTATGGAAACAATGCGACCTGCGTTATACCGGTAAATATTAAAATCCAGTATTAAAATTTCTAGACTGGTACGCGAAATTATTGTTACCGTATTCATAAAAAAATTTATTTGCTCAGATCAAAGTTGTCGATGTTGCGCCACCGTTGATCGTCTGCCCGAAATCTTACAACTTCACCATGTCGACTGGATCGGACTACGCTGTGCTCAGATTTGGTATGTCCACTCACCCTATAGAAATCTCTGGACCGAATCGCGAACTGAAAGTTACATACACACCGGACATGGTCAAAGCTCCGCCAAATAACTTTGCAACAATCGCGGTGACGGCGGTGGACTTGAACAACAATACGGTATCCTGTTCATTTGAAGTTTTCGTTCTCCCGCCTGTGTGTAGCGATGCTGGATTACCATCTCCCGTCAATGGATATAACGAGTGCAGGAGCAGTAAAGACGGACGGATCATATGCAGCCTATCCTGTAACGCTGGATATCAGTTCGTAGATGGTGCGACAGCGGAATACTCGTGTGACCAACGGAGTGGCTGGAGTCCTGGAAATTTTGTTCCAGATTGCGTTCCTGCGTGTGAGTGACATTTCCAAAACCACACAAAAGATTATCACATATATTATAATTGTCTGTTATTTTTTGTATTCAGCTGGTCACGATCCGGTTTACGATGCTGAAATCGTTGTGACCTACGCTCCAGCTGCTCCGTCCGCCGAGTGTATCGTACAGTACAACGATCATATCCAATCTCAACAACCAGAAATCTCAGAAATACTCAGCGCAAAATGCTCAAAATCCATTGATGTACCAGTTGTTGTCACATCTCTGACTTCTTCGTTGAAAATCAGCAATGATTCCACACCTGTGATCCAGAGCATACTTCGATACAGAATCACGCCCAGCCGTTTCACCCCGAAACTTTTCGAGCTCTGTGGACTGACCATTGACGCCATTTTTGATTTCTCCATGCCAGCCGAAGATTCACAAGTCAGCGCTTTAGCTAAGATCACCGATTCCCGTGAATTATGCCCTACCTTCGAGGCTGGTGATTCCAAGAGCACCCGTGGTTTCACTTGTCTTCCCGGACAAGTTCTGCTCAAGAATACTTCGAAGCTGTTGTGCCTCGATTGTCCAGCCGGAATGTATGCCGCCCACAGCGGGGCTTGTCAGAAGTGCCCTGTAGGAACATTTCAGGACGAAACCGGGCAGTCATCCTGTAAACCCTGCGCTATTGGAACTTTCTCGCCAGCACAAGGTATGACATGGTTAATTTCTAAGGTTGTTTAGTGCAACGGTTTATTCTTCAGGAGCCAAGATACCCAGTGCTTGTTTGCCAACTTGTGGACTAGGAACCTACTCTCCAAACGGTGTCCTACCTTGCCTCCCATGTCCCAAAGACACGTTCAGTGGTGACCAAGTTATCGGTGGTGCAAAAACATGCTCCCCTTGTCCGCCGAATACGTTCACTCTTTCAGTGGCAGCTCAGGGTGTTGAAAGATGTCGGTCCCAGTGTGTTCCAGGTGAATTCTCCCCAACGGGACTGTCGCCCTGCGCTGGTTGCCCGAAGAATTTCATAAGCCTGGTTCCGGCAGCCAGATACTGCGAAGAATGTCGTCCAACGTTCTATACTAACGAGATAAATTCTACGACATGTGATGAAGTGGTCTGTGGAATGGATATGTGTCTGAATGGTGGAAATTGTGAAATTGCCCGACATCGTCAGGTTTGCCGATGCCTGCCTGGATTCACGGGTGAACACTGCGAAATTGATGTTGACGAATGTGCTAGACAGCCGTGTTATAATGGCGGGCAGTGTATCAACGAAAGAAATGGTTTCACCTGTGTTTGTCCAGCCGGTTATTCGGGTGAGTTGTGCAGAAATTCGCACCCATCTTCAGGTGAACTGAACGTTTTGAAAATTACATTGTTTTTCTATGTAGGAATGAGGTGCGAAATTGAACCCGAGGAGTGTGCTTCAGTTTCATGTCCTAATCGCGGTATGTGTCAAAACCATGCGGGAGACGAACATCATCGGTGCCTGTGTCGAAAGGGTTTCGCTGGCTCTTTTTGTAATGAAACAGTGGATCCTTGCGCCTCTTCCCCTTGCACCAACGGTGGATACTGCAACCGGTTGCAAATGGAACGCTTCTTTTGCCAGGTTCATCCTGCTTGTTTATATGTGCGTAGTTAACCATTTTTGCAACTGAGTTTTTGACAGTGTCCACCTGGTTTCAATGGGACATTCTGTGAGAACAATATTGACGACTGCGCTGAGAGTCCCTGTGCCAACGGAGGAACCTGCACCGATCTTGTCAACGATTTTCGGTGCAACTGCGCCGAACCGTTCTCCGGGATATTTTGCGAAAACAAAGCAGATTTGTGTGCGGATATAAACTGCAATCACGGTTTCTGTTTCGAGGATCTGAACAGTGAGCAAATGGTTGGCCGGTGCGTGTGTCATGCCGGTTGGACGGGTAGGTTTCGGTCTAGTTGCTGTTTGTAAAATTAGGTGCCATCAAATACGTTTTTGTAATTAGGTCTTAATTGCTCGGACATGGTGGATAATTGTGCTGGCCATCCGTGTCAGAATGGTGGGAATTGCTCAAGCACCGTTGATGCTTTTCGATGCAATTGCACGGATGAATTCACGGGATCCATGTGCCAACACAAAGCTGATTATTGCGAAGATGCGCCATGCATAAATGGCGGGACGTGCTCGAACGAAAAAGAGGGATTCCGGTAGTGCAATTGATATTATCTCATTCAGTCCAGAGTAGACCATGTTGACCTTTTTAGATGTTCTTGTAAACCTGGAACAAACGGGACCAAGTGCGAGGTCAACGTCGATGACTGTGACCCTTCACCTTGTGTGCAGAACAATACTGATCGGTGCATTGACAAAATCAACGATTTCGCTTGTATTTGTAAATCGGGATTCTCTGGGAGAACGTGTCAGATTAACCCTGACGGTTGCAACAGCAACCTGTGTCTCAATAATGGGTCCTGTTCAGAAACGCCTGATGGTTACAACTGCTCATGTGTTGATGGATGGCAAGGTGACGACTCGACTTTCAGCTGATAAATTTCAACTTTATCATTCCATTATGTGTATGGAATTTTTGGACAAATTTGATACAATTTAATTGATCACTTCAGTTTCCATTGATCATCTGATTTGATACAATGTGGTGCAATTTGGGTTTTTCTTTCAGGCAAACGCTGTGATGTCCCACCTACTGCTTGTGATCCGAATCCTTGCCGCAATGATGGTGTTTGCTACGATATCGCGAGTAATGACGTGCCAACATTCTTTTGCAAGTGTCCCAGTTCATACTACGGGAAGCGGTGTGAACGTTTCTCAGATCCGTAAGCCTCCGTTTTTCATAACATCACATTCACGTTAATTCGGTTCTGGTGATAGGTGCTTTGGGAATCCTTGTGCTAATAATGGTATTTGCAACGGTACATCAACTGGAAGCTGCTCATGTAGCGACAATTTTTATGGCCCGGGATGCTCTTACGAAGTCGATCAGTGTGCTGCTGGGGTATGTCTAAACGGCGGAATATGCAAAGATTTGCCGACTGGATTGAAATGCTTGTGCTCAGATGGGTTCACTGGTGAGAAAACAAGATCTCTCCGAAATGATGTCATGTAACACAAACTGTTGTATTTCTAGGCGAGCGTTGTGATATCCGAGTTAATCTCTGCCGGCGTGGTTCTTGCCCAGCCAATGCTAAGTGCCTGACTTCACGAAACGGTCTCGTTTGCGGATGCCCTTTAAATTTCACGGGTGAAGACTGCCTGAAGCCGGTCGATCCCGATTTTGATTTCCGGTTCTACGATGAAGAAAGGTCATCTGCCGCGACTTCTCTCGTGCCATTCCGTCTGAATGCATCGGCTATGACGCTTGGATTCTGGTTGAAATATGAGTATGCCAGAGATTTCGGAACAGCTCTTCAGCTTTTCGGCAGTAAAGATGAAGAAGGATTTGAAGAGTCCAGCTCCGTACTGCTTCAGGTCAATGAGAACGCTTTGTTTTTGTCCATGTTTCCATCAACTACCCCACTTCGAATTCCGTTCGGAAATTTGAAGATAAACGATGGTGGCTGGCATCATGTGATTTTTTCATGGACTTCGGAAGGTGGCATCTGGAACGTGACTGTAGATTCCATTCGGTTGGATGGCGGAGCATACTACGGACAAAATTTGACCCTATCAACATTTGGATCCATCACAATCGGAGCGCAGTATATATTCAACATGTCTGTCCCTGTTGTGGGCAGAGGATTCACTGGCCGAATCAGTCAGGTTCGCGTCTGGGACCGAGTTCTGGATTTCCGAAGTGAAGTACCACAACTGCAGTCTTGCTCAAAACAGACAGGCCATGGGTTAATATACCAGATGACAGATGTTCATATCATCAACGAAAAAGTGGATTTCACTCGACCGTCCGTATGTTTTCGGCCAAACTGGCAAGATAAGGGACTGACCGTGGGTGAGCCAGTTTGTCCTGCTGACAGATTCCTCATCACCTCTGAAGGTAAGTCGTCAGTTTGTTTAAAATATGCCGTGTTTTGTTTTAATGATTCATTATATCACAGGATTCACAAGTATTGTATGGACATTACCAAAGGTCAACCTGCAAGGTGACACATCTCGGAACTTCGTTACCAATATACCAAGCGGGAGCGAGCTACCATCTGGTCGCCATTCCGTGTCAGTCGTCCGGTACGACTCTGATGCAACAGCGCACGACTGTCACTTCACTATCATACTCCGCCAGAAACCATGCCCTGATCTGGACTCACCGATTAACGGTGCCGTGGAATGTTCTGACTTTGGTCCGGATAACCTTTTCCGGAAATGCGCTATCAAATGCAACAACAACTTTGCATTTTCTGAGAACACACCAACTGTCTTCACATGTGGGGCCGACGGGAAATTCCGACCCTCATTCAACTCGACGCTCTCCCGGTTTCCAGCTTGCGCGCCAATCTCTTCTTCTCAACGGATAATGTCACTGTCCCTGAAGTATCCCAACATTCCATGCAACGAACAAACGAAGCAGTTCTTACAAGAGAGTATACGGACAAGTTTTCTTCAGACACAGCTGGAATGGCAGACTTGCCTTGCAGCCACATGCCCCGGTATGAAAGTTGTCGCTGTTTGTGCCGGTCGGCGGAAACGACAGACTGACGAATCCTCAGACGGAGTCATCTTCAACATCACCCTGCCTGCTGCGACTGACCCAATCAGGAATTCGGTGACCAAGTTGGAAGCCATGGCTAGAAGCGTGCTGGAGAATATGGTGTTCAAGACTCGTGAAATGGATTTCGGTAATCGGCTGCCGAACGCGGTACCCAGTATGACCGACGTGATCATCGACGATACTTTATCATGTCCAACCGGAAACGTGCTGAGGAACAAATATTGTGTTGCGTGTGCAGCAGGGACATTTTTCAACGGGGTCACATGCAAACGGTGTCCACAAGGTGACATTACTCCCCCACAACGTCATGCTCTTTTTTTAATAAAAACTCGTTTTAACACAGGCACATATCAAGATGAATTCAGCCAAACAGGATGCAAATCTTGTCTAGCGCCGAAAGGTCAGTCAGCCACTACATTATCAACTGGCTCCATAAGCCCCTCCGACTGCAAGCTCTCGTGTCCACCCGGCAGATTCTTCAACTTTTCATCAAACCAGTGCGTTTCTTGTGGCTTTAATTTCTACCAACCTGCAGCTGGTCAGTTTGAGTGTCTCCGTTGTCCGCCTCGAATGACGACGTTTCAAGATAACTCGACGTCGCTTCTCCACTGTATCCGTGACTGCGATGCTGGGGAGGAACTGGACAAGGACTTAACATGTCGACCATGTCAACGAGGATTTTTCCGTCTGAGAAGTCAAGGACCAACATGTGTCCGTTGTCCGAAAGGGTTTTCCACGAAACTGACTGGGAGCAAGACCGCTCAGGAGTGCGACGCACCGGTTTGTGGTGCCGGGTCCTATTTTGACAAAGATGGCGGTGTTTGTACGATTTGTCCATTTGGGTTCTATCAGCCTTCGGCAGAACAGACAAGCTGTCTTAAATGTCCAGAAGATTCGACTACAACGCGTTACGGTGCAACTAACCTGACTCAGTGTGTTTCTACGAACAAATGCTCGAACGGGTAAGTTTACTACACATG
>JAQIWT010000304.1:0-24058 GCA_034696485.1 Isohypsibius dastychi
GTTCTCGGATTCTTAACTGTTGAGAGAAAACCTTGAAACGAATGGGATTGTAAAAGATGGATGAATAGGTCCCCGATAAGTGCACGAGCTATCATAGCAGAGCGGGACGCCGCACATGCTTGCTGTCTCAAGCAAGCGAAGTTGTCCATCTTCCTTACAACGTTCGCCTACGTGGAGCACTCAAGAGGGGAAACGGAAATCACAACTCTCCGAAGAACTCAAATAGCAGCTATATCACCTTGCTTTGGTCGAAATCAACGACATCATATGCGAACCTTACTGCTCCCGCAAAGATGGTCTGTAAGACAGTAAGCGATTCAGTCCAACTCCAACCTGAAGGTGGAGCGAGCGACTCGGAATTCCACCGAACATCCTCAACTTGTCCATCCCATGATAACCTTCAAAGTTTTCATCTTCCGAGAATCGAGGACCCGAGGAATTCGAGGAACCCAACCTAACTGAGGCCGAGAATTTCAAACAGTACCCGAGCATTTTTCGGGTAGCCGGAATAAGGCGTTTCTGAGATTATCATCTGGATAAATGCTATTCCGGTTAAATGGTTCCAGGTCAAATGTCGGCAATGTGGATAAGAGTGTGTATTCCTTGTGCAACGAGGCGCCGGAATTATGAATCAGGATTAGGCGAAATATTCCAGCAAAGACAAACTGAACGAAACCAGGATCAGGAATAAAGAAATTATTCTTCTACACAAAATGAGTTTGAAATGCGAACCAGGAATAGCGTTATCCTGGCTCTCCGCATTTGCGCGAAGTTTACCGGATTAAGCAAATCCGAATTGCGAAAACTACCTAAATGTTCAGAATAAGATTAATGCAAGTTTAAAATTCATTGGATTCAACAATTATTACGAGAATAACAATTCTTGATCTGAATTGTTTAACAACGTTTGTTTTAGGAATAACAACGGCATTAGTGAAATACAACAGATAACGTGATTTGGGACAGATCATGGATATGAAAGCAGCCCAAACGGAAGCGGGCAAAAGGTCATCGGAAAAGGTAAAGTTGCTCAGTTTTGGTGCTCGCGGCTTTCACGTTTTTAAGATTTTAATTTATTACAGACATCGGAAGCGTTGAGCGAGTATCTGTTGCCAGGGCTGGGATGGCTGGCAATTCGATTGGTTCTTCAGGAATCATTTCCGGTATGTTGTATTTTCTTGTTTATCAGAATTTATTTTGACAAAGGGTCATATTGCAGGTGGGGGAATGGAGCTGGACCTGAATAATCCTGATCATCTGAACATTATCATGGCAGCTAAACAGATGTTGGAAGCTCGGGCGGCTCTGCAGAACTTGGAAGACAATCCGGAAGTCGATTTGGATCGCCTCGCTGACGAGGAGCCTTCAATTCCGGACTTTCATGACCTGTACGATTTTCCGGAAATGGACGAATTGTATGATTCGGAAGATGTCAGCGATGAACAAGCCGAAGCTGATTTCGTGGAATTTTTGGATTCCCGAAAGAAGATGCGCACTGAGGAAGTCCTTGAGGAAGTTATGGAGTAAGGTGTCGTCAGAATCTCGTTGTTTTTTTCTGTTTTTGTTCCTTTTCGATTCTGATTTGATCGATCGTACTTTCGAATTTTACCTCTTTCGCCGCCGTATTTCAAGGATTTTTAAAAATTAAATAGCCACTGCTCTGTCACGCCGGCTGTTTTATCAGCTTTATCGTAATTTATTTCTTATAACTTTTTATCGGTTTTGCAACCGGCTTACTGGAAACCTGTCCGAGAAATGTTTTATTTTTGAATAAAAAAAACCCGTTGTTTATTCTGCTTCCGGTTCGCAATGCAGTCCCACAAGTGCCGGCAGTAATCTCGAATCACAAAAATAACATCAGTTCTTTTTACGTTGAGAGGGTCTGACTGGAGGAACAAAGCCATCATCATCTTCATCAACCATGAAAATAGTCGGGCTGTACAGATTTTCTGGTGGAATGACATGGACTGAATCCGTTTCTGCCAAAGACACTTTATCCTTTCCGAACAACTTGAGAACCTGATAAACAACAAGTTCTGTCAATACGCTCTGTAGATCTAATCCTGTTTGTCTCACCGATTCCGCAGAAGAACCACGGGGAACTACACAGGGAACAATTTTCTCGGGCTGAAGCATTTCCACAAACGCAGTCAGTTCTTCCATCGAACAGTGCATAGAATAGGCGACTTTTTCAATCGTCGGCGAAATTCTTACGGAATCCATTCCCATGTAATCTTTCAGCGAAAAGGTCATGGCACACAGTTTGATCAGCAGAGTCTTTTTTCCCGCCACAGCGCCGAAACAAAAGTCCTGATTTCGCTGCAAAAAGTTCAAAAAAATAATGTTGTAGAATGTCAGTTGAAAGAAATCAGATAAGTCACACATCACACCGTAAAACAGGCATGTAGATTGGTGATACTTGGACGTCGAGTCAGGCATCTTTGGACTTCCGGCATTCCATCGTACAAGTCAAATTTGTAGTCGCACACATGAACCTGAAAATTAGAATTAAGAAATACAGCAGGTTTTACATCCGCTGAAGATTGTCTTACTGGCTTTTGGAAGTGTTTGAATAATTCTTCAAATACAGCTTCATATCCAAATTCCGCTTTCGTTATGAAACCAACTCGCCCTTCCGGATACCTCAGCTGCCACCGTTCAACAGAATCACAGACTTTTCGAATAGCATTTTCCCGAGTCACAAACGAATTTCCCTCGTTTTTGTGCGCAAAAGTAGTGTCCAGATAAACAGTGGAAAGTGATCCAGCCAGTTCGCGCAGAAAGTTCAGTCGTGGCAACTGGTCGCGGTAAAATCTGAAGTCACCGGTATATAAGACGCACTTTTGATCCCTCTTAAAGATGTACATCACTGAACCCGGACAATGATTTGCCGGGACCATTGTTACAGATAACACCACCTGCAACCGGAAGTATTTTGGAAATTTGTTCGGAACCATCAACAAACTAGCTGTGCTTTTCAAAAACACTTGTCAGGCAGCTCACTTCCGCTTCTCTGGTGTATCTTTCGCTTTTGAGGGTGATAAAAGTTTCTGAATCCATTTCCAGCTCAACCTGATCAGCAAAGTCAGCAAAAAGGAACAAATATACCCCAGCATTCCGTTCGAACTTACTATCTTCGCAAGCGTCCGATCCGGAAGCTTGAACCTTCCATGATTCCGCAGGATCGAAGCGGAACCGGCCGAGCAATACAGTTTACGGCTTTGGCTGGAAAAATCATCAAATCAACGATGGGAATCCACAACGCACTAAATTGCAAACCAAAATAATGATTAAGTCCGCGGCAGAAAGAACTAACCTGGCCGACAAATGATTAGCAAGCTGCACCGAATCCAGACCATTCATATGGTCTGAAATTTAAAATTACGATATCATGAAAACATATATCTGAGAAAATATAGACTCACCGCGGTGACAGTGCGAAAGGAAAAACAGCGTTGAGGCGAGATTTCGACCTGCAAAATTATCGACGGATATCCCAGGAAACTCCGATATAATACCACTGAATGTGCTCATCCTCATCAGCCTCTCGAAGCAAGCATGAACGTTTCTCAACGAATGGTCGTTCAAAATCGTATACCAGTGTTGATAGTTCGACTGGCCAAATAAATCTCTTGCGTAGCGGGATTATTCTTCACTTCAAAATAGAGCGCCTGTAAAAGAAAGCAAAGATGAAAAATTTGATATCTAAAGTCATCGGTCCAGATATCAAGCCCACCCACTATTCAGAGCGAAGGCAAAAAACAGCACGTCACAAAAGAGTGTTCAAAATTCTACCGCCAAGTCAAAAATCAGTCTATGAGCATGTCATTGTGATAGCATGAAACATTCTCGTGACTGGTTGCCACCACGTTCAAAGTGATCCAATGTGAAGATTTGAACTCATTAAATTTTGCAGATTTGACTCCGCAAATGATTTAAACTTTATTTTTAAGCGTTTTATTACTCGTAACAAAAATAAACTTATCACGCGGCTCAACGCGTGATCATTTCACCTACGGAAATCGGGAAACGCGGTGGCTACCATAAGGCGTGGTTTATCATAACCATTATTGAGTCATGGTTATGACAAATACATTATGCACTCTAAGATCAGGTCACTTCAACTGAAGAACAAATTTGCGCAAATCAAAGGCTACAGATGCAGTTATTTGAAGAAGTCTGTACTGCTGCACTGTCGCGTTCATTACCATAACCACCACTTCTTCTGCCCCCCCCCCCTTGGGGGAGCGGACAAAATATTCCATCGCTCTGATGTATTGTGACGTCCGAATAGTCACCACTGGCTGTATTATCAGCCACCAACAAATCTCAAGTAATTGTGGTATTCAAGAGTCCCACAACTGGGCCATGTGCGAACGATTTCTTAATTCTGATCGGGTGACCAACAATGCAAACCTTGGTTTTTATCTCACAGTCACACCAAGATCTTTCATCATGCACTTTGAAAATAAGAATAACAATAAAACATGTTCAAAAGCAGGCGCGGAAGAATAAACACAGCCGCAAAAGAGATCAAAAGCAAAATTCTACAGTACTAAGAAAATCCAGCAAAATTTTAATATCCTTAAAACCAGTTCACAAATCCAGGAAAAACATCAGCAGATTCGCGCAGAGGATATTCGGTGGCGTCGGTCATTCTGCTTCACATTCACAATCAAAAAATGCCCGGTCTCAACTTCATAATTGTTGAGCGCAGCAATCGCAGAAAACGCCTACAAAAAAACGAGTATTTAGCAGTACATCGAATCAACACACATAAAACAAAATACATGAAACAGATGCACCGACTCACCTCATTTCCCCGGATCATGTTGACGAAACCGTAACCCCCACCACAAGGATTTCCTCGCTTCATAATCTAAAATACAAGCATGACTTTGAAAATATCAGACTGGCTGAGCGGGTCAAGAGTTCAAAATTCCAAAATTCCAAAATTCACCTTCACACTCTCCACAGCTCCAAACTGGCCAAACAGATGCTTAAGAACGTTTTCGTCGTGGGCGGGTTTAAGATTGCCGATGAAAATCGCGAAAGTCCCGAATGGAAGAGGATGCGATGGAAGCGGCATAACTGGTAGAGAGCTCGTGGAAGCAGGGAGATCCGGAGTGACGATGGAGACCTGTGGGCCGGAAATGGATGTTGCGGGCTGAATAGGCATTCTCTTGCTGCGATTCGGTCCATTTGCGTGGGCGAACGAAATCTTGATCTTTCCGGACTCACCAGCTGGAGTGGATCCATCCAGTAAGGAAAGCGTACGTTCAGCATCCGCGCGCATTTCAAAGCGAACAAATGCGATACCCCTGCTGGTTCCTGTAGTGAAATGAAACCAAGTCATGGAACACGTCATGAAAAACGTGCTCAAAAACTGACCGGAAGTTGGATCCAGCAGCAGCTTGCACGCAATAACATGGCCAAAATAGGAGAAATAATGGAATATCTCGACAAGGCTCCAAGAAGATGAAAGCCTAGATAAAATCAGAAATTTAGGATCGGTGAACAATCCAGAGACAAAAACAGCATCGCCGCGAGCAATTAGGTCATATCTCACCCGCAAATGTGGAGGTTTGACTTCCGGATCTCAGAGCTTTGGTCTCTTGCCAGGCAAACCTACAAAAACAAAAACCATGAGAATTTCCCACCGAAACACAATCTCTCTCTGCATACGGAATAAAACAGCTGGATTGGCGCAAAAACATCATTTAGTGCCGGAAGTCAAAAAAGCAAACTGACCTTAATCCGTTTTCCAAAAAGCATCATTCCGTCGAGCTGACCACAAACTACCTCAGCCTGCTCTGCACTTGAATATTCCGCGAACGCATATCCCTTGCGTTCACCTGCACGAGCAAGAGAATTATTTTACGAACAGAAATACTGCAAGCAGCAAACTTGCCTGTAGCTGGGTTGCTGACAAGTTTGAATTCGATAAGAGGTCCCCTTCTGGCACAGATCGTTTCCAGATCTTCAGAACTGAGCTGCAACAAGAATTCTGTCAATAACTGCAAAATACAACAAGCAACAACTCATGTTTTGCGACTCACCTCTGCTGGAAGGTAAGTGAGAATGATCTTCCGACTTTTCGATACCTCACTTGCTCCGGAATCAGCTGGAAATTTCCGCTTCGGAGTAAGTTCCATCGAAGTCGGCGACGAAACCAGCCGTCCTTCAGGAATTTCGGTGACCCGGATCATAAAATTGACTTCCGGAGAGACGATGAGGGCAGATGGGGCCTGGGGTTGTCTGCTGGAAGCCATATCCTCGGAATCGTAATAAATTCAAACAAGCCGTCGAAAGCAAAAAGTATTCTGACTACAGACAGTACTGGAATTAAATTCAAAATAATACTGATTCACGGAAGATATGCACGAGATCTGCAGAGAAAATCACAAATGACAAATGCCAAGTATCGCTCGTTGGAAATTTATGGAGAGAAAGTGCCGCGTGCAGCATGGCAAAAGCAGGCCAGATAGACACACCCCTACCAGCCAGAACCAATCGCAATTGCATACTGGCTATCAAGCTCCAATGTGGGATTTTCCCATTTCAAGTGCATTGCCACTGGCGTAATAAATCGAAAAGTGGTCAAATGACCAACTCCGGAAGTCTAACCCTGGATGGAAAAGATTTTCAACCGCAGCCTCTCAGTTTGTCTTGCCACGAAACGAGAAAATGCAAAAAATCTCATTTTTTATCACTCTTGTCGATAACAGAAAACTACTGTAGTCTTCGCACCGCCAAAAATCAAAAAACAGATCAAGTAAAGCCGTTCTTATAACAAGCCGATTAAAGGAGCAGTATCCGCGGGTCTGAACGAGGATTTTCACAATGAGGCCGCATACAACAACCGTCCAACACTTTTTCGTGCGCGCATTTTGTACACGCGACATGTCCGCATTTCCAGACCATCATATCGTTTCCGGTGCGCTAAAAACCAAGACAAATTTTGGTCAAATAAACAATGATGTCAGATTGCAGACCGTAGAAAACGAAGATGTTTGACAAACTAACTACAAAACACTTACAAGACAACAAAACTTCAGAACAACGAAAATGTTTTAATTACTCACCACTTTGTCGCAATTCCAGCAAATGAAAACGGTTTTCATCTTCTCCGCTTTCAAGAACGCAAGTTCCTGTATTCAAAAACAAGCGTTATATCTCACAACGAAAGAAGGGAGCAAATTTCCGACCTTTTCAATCTCGACAACATATTCTTCAAGCTCCTGAATACGTTCACTCGGCGAATTTGCCAGAACCTAAAAACAATGACGATCATAATGAAATTTTTCCCCAAGTCGCACAAAAAAATAAATTCTGACCTGAACAGCGTTGAAGGCATTTTTCAAGTTTTCATTCCGTTTCTTCAGCTGTTCATTCTCGTTCAGGAGCTCCTTCATAACGGTTGAGCGCGCCAATTCCGCAGCATCACATCCTCGTTGCACCTCGTCGTCGACGTCGCTGGGGCTGTATGAGACGATACTTGACATGATAAATAAGGGTTCCGAACAATATGAAAATTGATGTGCGAAAAAGCGCGGGATTGATCGGAGCAAGCGCGTCGACTCGACTTTCGTGAACGTTGTTGGATTTGGGGTGGTGGTTCAGAGGGGTGGGGGTAATTTCACTCACCACAGACCAGGGACTAGTTGAGATGTTGGAGGGGACAGCGAATCAGAATGGCGCGAAAATCCGCGGGCATTTCTGATTGGCTGCCCACCTACGCTGCCCCCTTGGAGGTCTAAAAAATGTTGCCCCCCTGGGTAGACCTTCCGAATCAGAAAAAAAAACTGAACAAGAAAAGAATACCCAACATTTTTTTCGAATCGTGGAAGCCGAGAAAAGCAGGGGTGTATATAAAATATACACCCTCCAACAACTCAAACTAGCCCCTGAGGTCCACAGATGCACTTACCGCAACGTGACCGATCCCTATCCAGGAATAGAGAAAAGATTTTTTTTCTGCGAGGAGGGTGGGAGAAAGTGTTTAGAAAATAAAATGTCACCGAATTTTTTTGCTCAAACCTGATGTTCCACACGTCACCAGTTATGCATAAACACAATTTTTTTATGAAATCGCGTTGAACGTAATTGAATAACTTCTAAACTATAGCAAATGCGATGCTTGCTCTTCCATAAACAACCAATCACAAGCAATCAAGTTCCATCTCCGGAGCTTTTTGTCATTTTTCCCACTTCAAAACCTTTTAAAAACTCAAAAAAACTGAAAATTTCCCGCAGAAATCTCGCCCCTATAACAAAACAACTGTCTGGATCCTCCGCCCACCAAATCCACCACTGTTCCTAATCGCTCCAATTCGCAAAGTGAATCAAACCAGTTATCCGCCCTCGATCCTCTTCACCTCGAATTCATCGGTCGCTGTCAGTTGTCAATAACATCGGTTTTGATTCGTATAAAGCGATTCTACATCACGAGGAGAAACATAACTTTATAAGGATCGACACAACATGAAGCTAGTGAAATAAAACGTCTTCAGAAAAACATAACCGAATAAATTCAACAAATTCGACCGAACAGCTTAAAAAACTAATTGATATCATAAGACATCTTCCGTTTTCGCAACATCTTCCTTCGGGTGCTTTCCCTTAATGGATATCTCAGCGCACGTTCTTCTTCCGGCGTTCGTCGATTAGCGCTGATTCCGTAGACACGATTTCTGAGTTTTAGCTGAAAGATGTGAGTTCATAAATCAAACGAATCACGAAAACAACCAAAAATCTCACCAAATAGCTGATTTTCTGAAGCTCTTTCGCTGGCTCTTCTTGAGGAATCGCCGGCATGATCTTTCCAAAATCCAGCATCCAACCAATCATCTTGGGATCCCTCTTAGATGGAAATTGAGGATTGGTCTTATGATTGATAAACCCAGACGGCGTTCGGTTTTGGTACGATGGTCGAGAGATATCGGACTGGACCGGAATGGCTACAGGAGGTAAGGGAACCGGCCGATATATCTTGGAGGAACATCTCGGTGCGTTCTTCTCCGGTGAAAGAACTTTCGCCAGCGATTGCGAATGATTCGACACGCTTCCGGTGTGGACAGAGGCTCCAACTTGACCTTTTTCTTGAGGTACGTTCGGCTCATCGATTTTCGAGCTGGGTTGAAGTTTTTTCCGGCCGTACCTTGGGACGGCTACTGGCTTGCGCAAACTTGTGCTAGACGAACACTCCGCCTGCTTCAAAACTGGGACATTTGCTGGCAAAGAAGCTCCAGTCTGTTCTTTCTCTTGATGGACTTCCGGTTGACTGGACTTCGAGCAAGATGGGGCTTCTGTTTGGCCGATCTTCTGGACTACTTTGGAATCGGAGATTTTGGATGAGGAAGGATATTCCACAACCTTCAAAACTGGGACATTTGCTGGCAAAGAAGCTCCAATCTGTTCTTTCTGTTGATGGACTTCCGGTTGACTAGACTTCGAGCAAGATGGGGCTTCTGTTTGGCCGATCTTCTGGACTCCTTTGGAATCGGAGATTCTGGATGGGGAAGGGTATTCCACAACGAGGGAGGAAGCTCCACTTTGACCTTTCTCTTGAAGCGCTTTCGATTTGCAGAACCGCGAGTACGTGAGCCAGTGTTTCTGCGACTCTGTCAGAAGAACTTCCGGCTTGCACGATTTAGGGACAGACGAATGCTTTTCCAAATTTTCATCTGAAAAATGATGGAATTATTAGATTAAAAAAGAAATTATGATCGGAATCAAGGTCAAAATTTTCTAACCAGATTCTCTGTAGTCTTCCGACTTACCGCGATTCGGACGCAAGGGAGATTCTTTTTGGCCATTTCCCGGGTGCAATTCCGGATTGCAGGTTCGAGTAATCGACGAGCGCTGCTCCCCTAGATGACCCGCAGCACTTCCAGCCTCGAAAGATAACAGAACGTGGTCTTCCTGGAACACTTTGTCTTTACCGGTCGAAGGGCACGAGAGTTTCTTTTCCGTTTGAGGATTTGGATTTTTCGGCATAGAAGAAATTCTGACATCAACGGACTCTCCAACGCCAGCTTTCTTGACAACTTTGACCGTGAAGGGAGAGCTGTAGGGAATGGTTGCATATCCGGTCCCGGAATTCAAAGGCGGATTGACGGCAGTCCCACTGAAGTATGTGTAAACAATTCCTGGCACCGATGAGCGACACGTCCCTCCAATTATGGGTGGATCAACTAAAACACGCTTCGTAAACGAGATCGGTATAACTGGGTCCTTGGTCGATTTTCCGGACAGCTTTCGGATCATACGGCGAATTGGGTTTTTGGCTTCAGCCTCTCCGACGTAGCTTGAATATTTTTCTGAAATTAAAACAAGCGTTTATTCAACGAAGAATTACGACGCTACCAGCACTTCTAGTTGGCTACGTTTTTTTGTCAAAAAATATAATGTCAACACGCATTAATTTAAGGAAAATGACATTTTCGCTCACCACCGCTGATTTTTGGCTTTCTGGAGTCAGCACCACACAAGAAACGATAGATGAACGCCATAGCAGACCAAATGCTATCGAAACTAAGAACAGAAAACAGTAAACTATTGGAGCTTTTCAAACAGAGTTCCTGAATCACAGAAAACGAATTTTCAGTTTCTGACGACTTCGTCGGCTTTGCAAATGGGTTCGCTTTTGCACGAAGCACTTCCTGGAAGTGGCGCCCCCCAAGGCTTTCATGTTTCTGTGTGGCGCTGTTTGCCAGCCGCGAAATATACCCGGCGTAATCCTCTAAAGGCCACGGTGTTGCCCAGTCCGTTTTTACGCATGTCTGGTCATTCTGTTGAACGGGTTTAGTGACCCAGCCGACGGCTTTCATCAGAATCATTTCGTTTAATCAGTCAGCCGATCATTTATTGCTCCTGAAACCCCGAAGACGTACATCGACCCTCAACCGGTTGTTTCCTAAGTTTTGCTGTTTTATTTCCGTTACAAAAATAAAATGTCTGGCCCTCACGCTGACCTCACCTCCGAAATGTAAGAAAATTTTATAATCGGTTGAAGATCCTTATACGTAAACGATGAAAAACTCGTGGAATTTCCATATATATTGCATCATCGATGGTTAACAAGCAGGTTCTTCATGTTGTGCTTTTTTAGGATTGCTGCGATGGATTTGAACGAACTCAACAGTGGTTTCTACCGAGAAATCTGCTATTTCCTTGGAGGAGTAAGCCATTTTTCTTTCTTTGTTGAAAAATCTGTCCTTCGTCTCCCTCACGGGTTTTTCGCATCTTTTTCAGAAGTTCAACAAGACGCATGCGTTCGAGTTCCAGATAAGTGAGTTTTACGACCAACTTCGTCGACGAAACGCTCTACCAGAAAACCACTTCGAGCTCGGAGCCGCAATTGACGCAATGAACGAAATCTACTCTCTGCGCGTTGACCACATGGTGGATCTCACCAAAGATCTCGCGGAATTGTGCCTGAAATATAAGGCTAGCAAAGTGACCCATTAGACGAAGCCTGCAGCAAGGAATTTTCAATGTGGAGGGGATTGGAATCAACGTAAGCGAACAAACCATCAAATCAAATCTTCGAGCATTTTGTCCTTTTTTCTTGACTTGTCGCAACTTTTTGATTGTTTTTTATTCAGCGGTTTCAAATGCGATTCAAATAGCTTAAAAAAACACAGATAAATCACGGTTGCTCAAGAGTGTAAAGAATGCGTTCGAAGAAGATGGCTAGTTCACCGGAAGTTGGTCGATCCTTTGGGTTATTTTCGAAGCACAGTTCCATTTGAGAAAAGCTAGAGATAAAAAATGTCGGGGGTAAAAACTCAGAAAGGACTTTGTCTAACGGAAGGGTAAGCTTACATTTCTTGAGAACAGGCATCTGGTTTCGAAAGACGTCCACCGGAAGCCACGAACTCGATGACCTCTTGATCATCCTTAATTTGTGCGTAGGGGAAAGCACCACCGCTATAAATTTCGAAAAGGGTGATACCGAAGCTCCAAATGTCCGATTTGAGCGAAGCGACTCCATCGTACAGAGTCTCTGGTGCAGTCCAGCGAACCGGAAGTGCCTTTGTCGTGGAGATCTTTTCTTCCGCTTGGCAAACGAATTCGGACAATCCGAAGTCGCTAATCATGACGGTGAAATCATCGGATAACAAAACATTTCGGCATGCCAGGTCCAGGTGGATGCACTTGTTTTGGTGTAGGTGCTGGAGGCCGGCAGCAATCTGTGTGGAAAACAAATGAAGAGTGTTTCGGCTTGAGGTTGAGAAGTGGCCGCCAGATCGTCGAATAAAACTAAGTAAATCCCCATGTTGAGCGAAGGGTAGAACGAGATGTACGCCAATCTGAGAAGTAGCAAAGCCGAACACTGGGAGCACATGTCGGTTTTTGGGGAGGCTTCTCATGGTCGTGAGCTCGCTGAGAATCGATGTTTTCACAGCTGACCTTTCGAAATCTGAAATATAGACAATGTAGATCAACAGCAAAACACTTTGGAGCTGTTAGTCGGACCGAGAGCTGTTTTGAAAACAATATTGAGGGCTGCTCCGCCGGAAACCGTGATACATCCTTTCCGGATGATTGCAAACTCGCCTCTCCCAAGGATTTCGTCAATCATTTCGACTCCAACAATATCAGAACTGGCAACAGGAGCGGTGTCTTTGAAAACGGTCATCGTTATCGTATCCTAAAGAAATTAAATGGAACTTCAGAATTAATTTGAGAAGGTCTTTCAGCGTTCAACCCATGAAGCACAAAAAATTCCAATAACGTAAGTAGAAAAATATATTCGAGTGGCCAGCCAATCAATTTGTATCTCTAGATGGCTTTTGGAAAACTTACGTCTTGGCTGGATGTAGAAACATCTTCCATAAGCATATTTTCGGGATCGAAGTTTTTCGGTGAATTTTGCGTTCGAATACGATGTCGCAACAACATAATCACACCAAGTAGAACCATGATTATAAGTCCAGCCATGACCAGCAGCATAATTGATGCCAGGTGCGTCTCCGGATTGTGGCAGTCGGTACATGTTTCAACCGGAAGTGGAGTCAGCCGCCCAGTTCTCGTTTCAAAAACAGATTCCTTCTCTCTGACAGGTTTGTCTTCACCGACAGAACTTCCCAGTCCCGCCTTCGAGGGATCTATTTCCATGCGTGTTCCTGTAATTTAAAGCTATCAGCTATCGATACAGAGTAATAAGAAACTGCCAGGTTTATTGTTCATATATCACAACAATTTTCAAAAAAGGTCACGAATTTACAAGTTTTCACCATTCGAATACCTGTCGTAGAGTGATTCTTTAGGCCGAAGTCTACAGCAACCTCAACCGAGACCAATAATCCATGATTGGTTTCCGGGTAGACGGAAAAATTTGAAGAACCATCGAGAGGCTCCACGAGTTGAAAAACAACCAGAAACCAACCAACCAGAACGCAAATGATCCCTGTTCTAGACATGTTCCAATTAGATGAAGATATGACCGATAATAAATCGATACACCACGAAAGTCAAAGTTGGATAAAGTCGCATAAGAAATGGTGAGAAATTAACTGTGAGATCAACCAGCTGGATGCAAGTGTCAATTTGACCTGCTTCTCCTTTTGTGCTGAAGCGCCTGATCATCAGGCAAAAAGTGTACATGCAGCGTGTGGGGGCATAGACTGGCTTACCTTTTGGGCACATGTCGGGGTTTACGCTTGAAGGGTGCTGCACACTGCCCAATCTGAAGTTCAGTACGCCAACTATATTCGTTTGAATCGGTTTGCAAGACAGATTTTAATCAGATGACGTCAGCTAATTGAAGGCC
Source organism: Isohypsibius dastychi (assembly GCA_034696485.1). Classification (NCBI taxonomy): domain Eukaryota; kingdom Metazoa; phylum Tardigrada; class Eutardigrada; order Parachela; family Isohypsibiidae; genus Isohypsibius; species Isohypsibius dastychi. The sequence continues at coordinate 13,781 of JAQIWT010000304.1, forward strand.
GTTCACTGAGGTCATTTTATTCACCGATAAAAATGAAACTGTTTTGTGCAGCAATGCAACAAAAACAGATCTACAACAAAAATAATAAAAAAGGAAGAAAATAATTCAAAAATCCAGGTCCAAGCAGGTTCCAGATGTCAGCTAGGCATAAACGGAAATAAAGGTATTCCGAGCAGTGCATCACCTGATATTCCATTTATTAAATCGTTCTTCATTACAAAGACCGATTCTTGACATTCTGCAGCATTTTTCAGAGTTCTTTCTCCAATTTGCCACTTGAAACAACGGTAAAACCCTCGATATATCTCTTTCTTCAAAACTGGATCGTCCTTCAAACCAAACTCATGCCATTCAACAGACGCCGCCGGCAGGCCATAAATATAAGCGATACCTTCACTTTCATGACTGGACTTTTTCCGAACAATAACAACCCGTTTCGCCTTATAAACTCGGCCTTCCCCATCAATAAATGCACTGTCGTCCCTTTTGAGAGCAACACCTGCTTTTCCCTCCGTAAGATCTCCCCGTAAGGTAACCCCTTTCTCAGTTCTGCAAGATCGATAAATCCAGATGCGATAATTCTCGAGGGGCTCCTCCAGCTGGGTCGCCAGGGAATTCTTCATTGCGACTTCCGTGGGATTCCGGTTCATATATGTTGTTAACGTTTCGTGGGCTCCAAAACAGTACACTTTGCCCGCGGCAGTTGTAACGGTTAATTTGGACCCTTTCAAAGTGTGACATACAGACTGGACAATTGGCCTCAAATCGGCGCTAAGGGTTTCTCGCTTGAGGTATTTTTCCTCCAGTCTTTTACTGCATTCGGCCAACGTTGTCTTCCCCATTATTTCTTTTTGAATATTCTGATGTTGTTTTTGGCGTCGCCCACAGATGCCGATAAGGCTTTCGTTCTCGAAAGCCCAGAAAGTCCTTGGCGGCCCAATGATAAAAACATACTTCAGGAAATGCGTGGTCCACTGATGCAGGTTATACGTCATATAATGAGAGGAAACTGATTTTTGCAGATCTATACCAAGGCGAAGCATATCTTCCAACAGTATTTTATAATCACTTTTCCGGACAGTTCTGCCATATATATACTGTGAAATCGCTACAAATCGTGCCAACAGTGAAAACTGTTCAGGTTTGAGCCGGCCATAATAAGTTGGTAAAGCTGCCATGAGACCAAACGGGTGCAATTCATTCATCTTCCACTGATTGACAACCGGTCTCCAAGTACCCTTCACTCGCTCCACCATTGGACGAAAATGTCGCTGCAGTTTTGATGGAGGAGTTAACGATAACAACATAGCGCAGGTTTCATCCAGAGCCTCATCACTCAAGCGCCACGGTGAAGTCACATTCTTAACTGGGATCGTCAGCTGGATGAACATCTTGCATACTCCTTCCGCTCCGTTGTGCATCGGCTCAACTGGAGTCTGGCGAAATTCGTCGAACCCCGGCAATCTGGATAAAACAGTGGGGTGCTGAACATTCTTCGCCTCTGCCAGGAATTTCTTGTTCTTTGGAACATGATGTTGCTTTAATCCCGCCAACTTTGCCTTTTCGTTGAGCCGCTTCAACTTTTTAATCCGCCGATGAAATTTCGCTGCTCTTTTGGCTAGAATCCGAGTGGCTTCTGAGTCACGAAACGGCCTGTCGTTTTCTTTGAGTTTTTCGCTGTACGTATAAATCTTCTTCGATCCTTTTGATGTTTTGAACTGAGTTGCCGGAATTTCGCAGTGGCAGCAACCGAAAGTGGCATTATGACTTCCGATTCCCAGAACCGGGCCTCTTTCTTTCGAATCGCAGCCATAACAAAGTACTCGAACTTTGATGTTCCGGCAAATCCCGTCGACCACAACATTAATCCCGTCTACTCCCAGCCTTTCGAGTTCGGAAACAATCGGCGAGTTGACTTTTTGAACCAAATCCACTGGAGGCACCCACCATCGCATCAGCTCAGTTGACTTGCTAAGTATTGCATGAACTCGCGGCTTTGATAATTCATCCGGCTGAGCAATGGCAATCTGACCGATCCATACGTTGGCTGTTGAAGATAACGCAGTTTGAGCATCATCAGAGCTCAAGGTAACACAAATAAACTCTTGGTCTCCCATTTCTTTCTCAATTTTCGAATACGTTGTTCCATCTGCGAACGATCTCAGAAAACCTGAAAAATCGAGCCAAAACATAAGATTCCGCCCATACGGATATTCCGAAAAATCTTAATTTATTAGGGCTTTTTTCAACTCAAGCATAGATATTAAAAAATAGCATGCTCAAATGAGCTATTTAATGAATTCGTAAGTTAAAATAAAGATTCGAAGCTGTACCGTCTTTGGATTTCATCAGAGATATTTTGGAGGAAGTGATTACAATTCCGGCTTCGATCGCGTGTTTGATATAAGCTTCGACGGGTAAATAAACAAAGTTGACCGGGCGAACCTTCTTGTCGTAGCTTGTGCCACACAAGGTATTTGAACAAACAAACGTTGAAGAACCGGCTGTCGTTTCGGTAATGAAAATGTTGCAGTTCGGGCAGATGAAGAAATTGATGTATTCCTCGATCAAATCCCGATCGCGTAGGCAAGATTTAAGCTGGTCAAAGGAGCTCGGAAAATTCCACGCTTTAGGAAATAACAAAGATACAATCCGAAGCAGAAGATCTCTTGTAGCATTTGCCATATGAGCTCTATCAGCCATATTCATGAGCAGAGCCAAGATCTGGAATGGTGTGGTAGGACATTCCTCGGAATATGGGATATCCAGCCGATCGAAAACTTTCTTTGTTTGATGCGTTGGCGGTGGGGCGGTTTCGCAAACGGTACTTTGTGCCTCACTGTCCTTTGGCTCGCTTTCTGAAAATCCATTTTTATACAGATATACCGATACGTTGTTGATACCAAGAAAATGAATCTTTGTTCGAGATCTCAATAATTGTGAACGAAGTTCATCTTGTACCTTGACCTGCGGTATCAAATATGAATTCGTCAGCTTCTCCGTTATCCTCAGTTTCCTGAACATTAACTGAATCGACGTTTCCGGCTCCAAATCCTCCAGCGTTATCTTCTTCGCTGGGATCGTTCCTCAAATCTGCATTGCAAGAATCAGTTTTACAAAGGTGAGAAAAAACAATAAGCTGAGACAAATAATAACACTGAACAATATATAGGCTGAAATTGTGAGATGTATCCATGAAAAAATGAACCAAGAATTCAGCATCGGCTTATGCCACGTAGCTATTCAATTAACTTCATCATCATACATATTTCCCAAGCTAAATATATATCATCATTAATTATTATCATTTTAGTTCTACTTACCCTCGTTTGTCTTCTGGCACAGATCATCAATCAACGGATCATATTTATGAGTGCGATTACGGCTTCCCTTTTTCTTGATAGTGGATTTCTTCAATGGCATCTCAAAACAAGCAGAGGAAACACAAAAAAAGGACTTCGAAAAATCTTGAATGTAAACAAACCGGACTGGTGTGACCGGATCGCCATCGAAATACCCCAGGCTGGGGGGGAGGGGGTGTTATGCGGTGCTCGTGGTGAGCCGTAAGTGCGAACGCACTCATCTATCCAAATGAGGCCGACCAATTCGTGCCGACTGGCCAACCATAAATTTGCTGAAGGACTGCACACGACCACCACCTCAGAGAAACCAAGCCAGTCAGTACAACGCTTTCGATCGAAAACAATTTCATTTATCCGTCAGCTCCTCAAGTGGATTTATTCTTCTTTTCCGAACTCATATCTCCATCCCAGCCATCAATATCATATCCAGAAGGTAAGCTAGTGTCAGATGACCCAACGTTCACTTTCCCGGACGCTAGATTTTCCGTGAAGAAACAACTGATGACTCCAGTCCGTTGCAGAAATGCCTGCTACATTTCTCATGTTAAAAAACGTTTAAGATATTTCGTGCTGTTTCTCGTTAGGCTTGTTGTTTGTTTTTTTCAGCTGAAAATCTAAGAATGATAGCCGTTTTTAGTGTTTCTTCATTTTTTGAGCGGGAGCGGGATGAATTTCAAGTTTCTCTCTGCCTCTATCAAGCCATTGTCCAGAAGAGGTCACTGCCCATTAGTTTGGCGCGTGCCTCAGATTTTGGCGCGTGCCTGAGGTTTTGGCGCGTGATTCTTGGTTGGGACTTCGGAGGGTGCACTCCATCGGATTTGTTCTGAAGCTTTCTGATTTGTTTCAGGATGTCTCAAGCAGCGGATAATTTATCAGGAGCTAGTGAGCCCGAGGTCGATAACTTTTCTGCGACAGTTCCGTCGACGTCGACGAAACCATCAAAGCGCAAAGCCGCCCCCGCCCGAAAGCCGAAGACTTCACCACCGAAGCCAAAACGAGTTCGGAAGCAGACAGAAAAAGGCGCTGAATTGGAAGAGAAACGTAACAAATCCGGGGACTTGGCCAAACGTACGAAGGATATGGATAAGAATTTGGTCCAGCGCAGTGATTTCAACGACGCCAAGCTGTACCATGAATCCTTGAAACGTGAGTGACTGTATTTCATATCCGTATTCGCCTGTTTCGAGCGCGATTTTAGGGCATAGTTCTGTGTTGATGTCCTGAATTTTGTGGGCATTTTTTCCTTTTTGAAGTCGATCTGGTAGATACGAACAAGATCTCCGAATATTTCTAGTAGGGATAACTTTTATGAACGATTTTGCCTGTTTGGTATACTTCATTTGAATATAGTGGTGTTTTCTCCGGAAGTGATCGAGCCGCCCCCTTGAAGTTCTTGCAGCACGAAAATCAATAAATTCTTGCCAGTACAAATAAGCTGCAACGATTTTCTGATGCAATGATACATCATAAAGTTGAAGATTCTGATGTTGGTTTTTGTTACAGATCATCTGTTACTGAAGTGCGTTGCCGATGACAGTTACCAAATCGTCGAATACGACAGCTTCTGGGAGACGGCACGAAACAAGTCCGGAGACGATGCAAGCAAGAAGATGTGGAACCCTTATCCGAGTGTGAAGTTTTATGCCGCCAAACCTTACTCGTATTCCAAAGATGGCTTCAAAAAACGGGATAGAGTCCACGCCACTTATCCAAAGAACGGTCGGGCTGGAACCTCAAGCAAGGATACCCCGTTGGTTTATACGTTTGAAGGTTATTATTCGTCGATGGAAGAGGCGAAAACCACCATGGATCTTCTTCAGGAAAAAGACAAGGTACGACAAAAAACCTCGCGGCATGCTTGATTGCTGTTGATGCTTTCTAAACGATTTTTTTCTCTAGAAACTTAAGCAGGCCATGGCAGATAATGCCAAGAAAATCGTCGAAGAACAAGCAGAGGATGGCGATGATGAGCTTGAATCTTTGGATGGTTTGGACACACGATCAGGTAAGACTCCATCAGCCAGAATTCTTTTCAGACATCGAGAATCTTGTATCTTTGAATTTGATTATTTATAACACAAAATACTGGAGAACTAGGTTTCGGCTTTCGGTATCTGATGTTTTTTGTTTTGGATTGCTGTGGGACCTTTTGCGCTTGCAACGGCTACATTTTCTTGCTCTAATTAGTGTAATTTTAGCTTACAATTATTTTTTATGTCTTTCTAACTTTTTTCGAGTGAAACACGCATTAAAATTGAGCGCTCGGGCTTTGAATAGTTTTTTAGTTTATTTGGTGATACGTTTTCAGCGAAATTGAATTGCAAGTGATTAGCTGGAGCATTATACTTCGTTGTCTTTTACTAACAGATTTCTTCGTTCGAAAGCTTTTTGGTCTTCCGGTTGGTGTCTGCTCAAAAATTATTTAGTTAAGCAGTTCGGTTTCAATTGAGGAATTTATATTCTGAATCAAGATGCGTGCTAACAGTGGAAGGAAATCAAGTACTGCCATTAGTTGTGTGGATATCTTATGGCACTGTTAAAGTTTACATGAGAACAACAAGTTTTTGATTTAGTTTCCTTTGCCATTTCAAGGCACATGTGTGGGATCCCGTCGTTCTGTTTTGTTTCTGCCCTCGCATGCACCGTCCCTCATAATTTAGTCTTTCCATCTCTCACAGGGTCTGTGGACAGAGCAGTTGCAATGATTATTGATGCTGGAACTCGACCGACACAGAATGTCCCTCCGCGACCTCAGCCGAAGATCGTTCCAAAGGAATCGTTGTCTGTGGGTGCTTCTGATATGGTTCCACTCATTAGTACAGAAAGCTATGAGGCTCCTGCCACTGGCAAAGGTAGGGTTGCTTCATATTTGTTATTTTGTAATAGTTATGCATCTTGGAGTCTGTCTTTTCGTTTCAAACTTCTCTTTGATGTTTATTTAATTTTTGATTCCTCCACAGGCAAGAAACGAGCACGGGACTCTCAACACAAGCCAATGTCGCTGAAGTATCGAAAAATAAGCGTCGGCGTGAAGGGTACATTTGCAGGTAATTTAATTCTCGTTCAAGTTACATTCATGTGTTGAACTTTTCTCGTTTTACAGATCCCCTCGTCTATCTCCGAAACCCAGCTCAAGTGCCGCGTCGTCAATTGGATCTGAAATCTCCACCTTCCGTCGACCCGAAGTTTGGGATGCTGAACGACTCATCATCCATGTGGTATTTTCAGGATTCCGGTCCCATGAAAGTTTTGCTGACACCGGAGTACGCCTCGGTGTTCACCGACAAACTTATGGATGAGACCTTGCGAGAAGCTCTGACGAAGGAGAAGATACATTCCATCAAGTACATCCGGTTCCTGATGATGCGTTTGATCGGTGGATTTGTTGGGATGCGACGGCTAGCATCTCTCCGTGAAACGGCGAAAATTCGCCTCGGTTCGGATAAGAAGTTGATCTGTTGGCTGCAAGATATTCTGGGAAAAGAATTTTTCGAAGCCGTTCAGAGTGAGTTCTACACCGCATTTGACATTTTTTCCTATGTCTGTGATCAATACATTATCTTTTTTTCGAATTTCAGCTCATTGCATCGAGGTCATCAAGAAGTACGGACTCCAGAAGACTTTCGAAAAGCCAGATTCTTATGTTGGGTTGCTGAATACGGTCGTAGCTGAGTTCTGCTCCATGGAACTTAATGCATATTGTCGCGAACAAGGTGTTGTGTATGGCAATGTCTCGCATCCTGCAAAAGGTACGCTTGTTTTCTGGTTTCCTTTCTGAATTAATACATTGACTGTCACCAGGAAATGAACCGGAAATCAGTGAAGTGGAAAGCGATGAGGGTGGTGATTTACGAGGTAATCTTGGAAATGGTCGAAGATCTCCCGTAGTGTTTCTTATTTAATCGTTTCAGGTGGAGATGGAGTTGGCGATCAGAAGGAAAGCGCGGATCAAATCACCCAAGGTAGATGACATCTGAAATCCATGAAATCTGTATCATAATCTGATTTTGATTTTTCAGATCATACAGTTGTTTTTGGAAGTGGCACATCATCAGTTAATAACGGTAAGAAACGATAATGTTTGCGAACTTAACCCGGAAAAACTCATTTTCGTTGTGCTTCCAGGCAGCGATATCGAAGATAGTAATGCAGATCATGGATATGAAAGCAGCCCAAACGGAAGCGGGCAAAAGGTCATCGGAAAAGGTAAAGTTGCTCAGTTTTGGTGCTCGCGGCTTTCACGTTTTTAAGATTTTAATTTATTACAGACATCGGAAGCGTTGAGCGAGTATCTGTTGCCAGGGCTGGGATGGCTGGCAATTCGATTGGTTCTTCAGGAATCATTTCCGGTATGTTGTATTTTCTTGTTTATCAGAATTTATTTTGACAAAGGGTCATATTGCAGGTGGGGGAATGGAGCTGGACCTGAATAATCCTGATCATCTGAACATTATCATGGCAGCTAAACAGATGTTGGAAGCTCGGGCGGCTCTGCAGAACTTGGAAGACAATCCGGAAGTCGATTTGGATCGCCTCGCTGACGAGGAGCCTTCAATTCCGGACTTTCATGACCTGTACGATTTTCCGGAAATGGACGAATTGTATGATTCGGAAGATGTCAGCGATGAACAAGCCGAAGCTGATTTCGTGGAATTTTTGGATTCCCGAAAGAAGATGCGCACTGAGGAAGTCCTTGAGGAAGTTATGGAGTAAGGTGTCGTCAGAATCTCGTTGTTTTTTTCTGTTTTTGTTCCTTTTCGATTCTGATTTGATCGATCGTACTTTCGAATTTTACCTCTTTCGCCGCCGTATTTCAAGGATTTTTAAAAATTAAATAGCCACTGCTCTGTCACGCCGGCTGTTTTATCAGCTTTATCGTAATTTATTTCTTATAACTTTTTATCGGTTTTGCAACCGGCTTACTGGAAACCTGTCCGAGAAATGTTTTATTTTTGAATAAAAAAAACCCGTTGTTTATTCTGCTTCCGGTTCGCAATGCAGTCCCACAAGTGCCGGCAGTAATCTCGAATCACAATCTGGCGATCAGTTTCTTACTCCTGTGCAGTGCTCGTCACCTTTCATCAAAGCAATATATTTACTCCTCTGTTAACCCATCGGCTGTGCTAATCTTATTCACAATTGTGCCAGCTCTAATCTTCATGATCGATTTTAAGACCGGATATTTATTCACATTTTATTCTTGATACCGTCAAAAGGGAGGACAGGATTATTCTTGTTTTGTTCCGAATCGCATGTTTCGAGCAGATGACCGTTTAGGCCAGGCTAATTCCTGGTGCACTTGAACGACACCTTCTTTTTTAATCCATCCTTGATCTTAACATTTCGATAAGAATCGTGAACCGGAATAGTAAGTCTTATTCTATGTTCCGAGCTTTATTCACATTTCAGCGGTGGGTGGGACCAACCAATCCTATCGTGTCAGATTAGTACCGGAACGGCCAGCAACGATATTTGGTCAAATTCCAAGAATACCACTTGGATATTCCAAGAATATACCCCCCTGAAATTACTCGGGGTAATGCATGAGCTCCAGTATTCAATATTTGCAAACTGTACTATCAACTTGTACCTCAGGGAGAGCCCAGCTACGTTTGAAGTTATGTGACAATTATTTTGACATAACGAATGACGAGTGTTTTAGAAACACAAAGAAGTGAAGACCTACGAGCCTCCAAATGAATCACTGCGAAAACCCTGCCAACGAACACAAACACATTCCAGATCCAGCTCGTCAAAGCAGTGATCCGAGTTAGCCAAAGATTTTCTTAAAGGTCAGTAGGTCTTCGAAAGAAGTCTCCTACTGTTCTAACCGTAATGACATTTAGATGATAAGTGGTGTTTCTGTTGATATAGCAATCTAGCGGACCGCTTCTCTGAACGCACGGAAAAGTTCAAGTTAATGCTGTCATAGCAAATTTGTAAAAATAATCCAGTTACGCAATATTTTTCACACACCATTATATTTTGAACGCAATGCAGTACCGCATTCCGATGGTCTTCGGGGTCGCGAACACTCGGCTTGGTGAATTCGCATCCGAAAGAACGTAATTTGAAAGAATAAATAACGCTTCTTTGATGTGGTTTTGCATTTATCTGGGACATTACCGTAATTCAACAAGTATTTTGAACCAAAAAACCAACTGAAAAATACTCCTGAAAAAAAGGGAAAAAGAGAAAAAAAGGATTCAAAAGAAGATCAATGCGCACAGAAATAATTTTCAATGTCGTTCTCAGAAACGACGGGTATCTCAATTCTCCAAACAATAACATCAATCCATGAAAAAAATTGTTACAGTTTTTTTTGAAAAAAAATTTTTTTTAACGGTGAATTGTTTTTAAAGAAATTTCCTTCACGAATTTTTTACGAAGCACAAGGAGAAAAATGAGCATATCAAAGATGAACATGATGAAATCTGGGTTCTAAACAGTTTTTGGGGAAAAGTTACTTGAACATCCGGCTTCGCTGCCAAATTTAATCTTTGACGTCACGAAAACATCTATTTAAAGGTCATTTTCTTCATCGGGGACCCAGAAGCTGTGATTGGCGTAGAAAACGGTCAAAGTAATTCTAAAGTAGTAAAGTTATAATATATACAAACAGGATTCGTAAACATATGAGTGTACACTCAATGAGTCACAGTTTAACGAAAAACCAGCTGTTAAAAAACAACTGACTCACCCGAAATGCACCGTTCCGGCGCCATTTGGCATCAATTAATCCTTTCATATTCTACATTTTCATTTTCTTTGCCTGCTTATTTCCACGCTTTTTCAATCTCATCACGCTTTATCAATCTGGATTTATTAATGTCCAAATTATCTGAAACAAACGGTTTTGACGAGGATTGCAAAATTTGTGCAAATTATATTGGTAAGTCATTTTATTAAAAATTCG
>JAQIWT010000305.1:0-23983 GCA_034696485.1 Isohypsibius dastychi
TTAAGTTTGTTTTCGTTTGCTTCCGGCCTACCCCCCTCCCCCCCTCTAGCGTAACGTTATTTCCGGATGCCCCCTAATAATTGGGAGGGCGCGATTCAGCGGGTTTGAGAAGTGGAGGTTGGAGGTGTAGGTTATTTCTAGCTTAAATCAACCTACACGCTTCAAGCCACTTTGCAAGTGCGATTTGGCGGATTTCTGATTCATGTTTTCGCTTCTTTGCTGACTCCATTGACTTCACATTTTGCATATCATTTTTCTCTCTATTCTGTTCCCGGTACACTAATCACGTTCTCCAGCACGATTCTCTTGGGAAAATGCAGATTATCAGCTAACTTTGGAATGTCTTTCTTCTTGAAACGAAATTTGAGCAGGCAATCGCGAGCAGAGATATCATGAAGCTGGAATTTACGTCTTCCTTGGTAAACTTTTGATCGATTTTGCGATAGAATAATAAAGTCAATATCATCAATAAATCCAGAAAACAAAGCATCCTCGAGGGAATCCATCGCGAAATAGAAATCAAATTCAAACCAGCTGCAAATCGCGTCCTCTGGTTTGACTTAAGAGGCCTCAAACCGATTGATGGACTGTCGGTGAGAATGCCCACAACGTCATGACTGGAGTTTTTGGTATTGAGCCGAGATGTTTTGTCCACAGAGCAAAAATTCTTTCGAAAGAACCATTATTTATGCGACGTCTTTGGGCGGAGATTGTCAAACGGTTCCGATGCAGGAGCCATTTCCGGTGCACTTAATGGTCAGAAATCAGAATACATTCATTCAGAGTGGAAGAATTTTTGCGAAGGAATGCGCGATACCGAACAACTGGCGGAAGAACTGGTAGAAGCTCGGAATTCACCTAAAATAACCTCGGACCAAATTCTATGATATCTCATTTATTCCGGTTTCTTTAAAAAATTTGGAACAATCTGTGATTGAACTCTGAAAAAATGCACACTTTTTTTCGCTCCCTTTTATATTCAACCACATCACACATCTCATAGTATCCAGCTTTTCCAATGGATTAGCATAATCCAAACGCAAAAATCACGTCACCAATCTGGAAGAACGTATAATCAATTCAATTGAATTTTTTTCAAAATTGTCATTTACACATTTTCCATAATTAATTGGAATTATTCGGCCAGATCTCTACTTACATCCAACAAAGCGACAATAACTGCGGCGGAAATAACCAGAGGGAATTTGTTCTGTATCATTTCTTCCGTCTTCTTCTTGAACAACATACCATATTTTTCTGACGTGTGCCATATCGATATGAACAGAATCTTACCGTATTAATCCAAGAATTTTGTTCGTTGGGTGAATTATAGCAATTTGGGTCCACAAGTTCGAGAGTGCGCCAGTTTCGAAATTTACAGCAAAATACAGGAACTAAATGCGTAGTCGAATTTCCGTTTCCGTTTTGTGGAAAGTCTTTGAAATCACCGGCTTCTCCACAGCCAAGCTTTGGGCATCATTTTTTATTAATCAGAATACCGAATCATATAAATTTTATGGTTAGCCAACGCGGCCAAAACTCCGCGGTGACGGCGTACGCTCTACAACGTACGCAACGTACACACGCAGCACACTCACTCACTCACACAGTCGATGAGCTCCATATGTTTGGGATTTTGCATTTTCAGTGGAATGGAATCTTAAGCCCATTCATCTTTGTTTACATCTGATCTGGATATATTTCCGTCCAGTCAATCTGGACTCGAACTCAATTTGGGAAACTCAGCAGCTCCATCGCATTTCGACCAGCCAGCGCGACTGAAAAGTACAACCACCTTGGCTTGTTGTGCCTTTTTGCAGAATTCAGTCTGGACTTGATCGAAAGGTACTATTACACCTCAGTAATGAAATAAGCCTTGAGGCTTACTTAAAAAAATCAGTCAGTTTCTGTTTTTTCCGTGTTTTTCCGTGTTGTTTCCGATTTTTATTTCATTTCAGGTTTTGGGCTGTGCAAAGAGCTGCACGAAATCGCAAATGCGAATTGGTATTCGCATCCGTGCCAGAAATGTTTTGGATTTCATCCAGGAATGTGCAGCATGCCCGTTCTGCCGCGAACGATGCTGTGGAGGGTCCCTCGGAAGTTCCAGCAATTCCCACTTCCATTAAATCCAGTACCCTCGGAAATTTGAAGAGAGGAAAAGGCGGTCGTTTATCTTTCAGCGGAATTGTTGCAGCTGTGTTCGGCGCGTCTGGTTTCATGGGGAGATATGTTGTGAACGAACTCGGTAAGAACTTAAATTTCGCAGATTTGAGAAACACGCAATGACGTTTGTTTGGTCAGGTAAAATTGGATCGCAGGTTGTGATTGCACATCGGTGTGATGCTCACGATGTGAGACATTTAAAGCTGATGGGTGATTTGTGCCAGATTCTTTATCAACCAATTGATCTTCGAGATGAAGCTGCCATCGAAAAAGCCGTCAGATATTCCAATGTGGTTATCAACCTCTACGAAACCAAGTAAGTTAATAACGGAATTTCGGTTCAGATCACGGTGAAATCCCGAATTATCACTTCATGTGTTTGGTCTTATATTTGAGCGTAGATGGAAAATATTCAAATTAGAAGATCATATTTTTGGATTTTTTCCGCGAATGTTTCTTCAAGTGTTTTTTTGCAGGAACTTTAAATTTGACGACGTCCACGTGGAAGGAGCGCGAGGATTGGCTCGTATTGCCAGAGAAGCTGGAGTGGAGCGTTTTATTCACATGTCGGCCTTGAATGTGACGGAAGCGCCGAGTAGGATTTATCTTCCTAAAGGACCGGGATTTCTTCCGAGTTAGCATCCAAAGTTAGTTGAATGAAGTGTGATAACTCAGAATTTGTGTTTTTTCATTACAATATGTGTTCATCTCGTCAGGCAAAATGAGAAAAAGCGGTTCTGGAAGAATTCCCGAACGCAACAATTTTCAGACCAGCTGATATGTTCGGTTCGGAAGATCCCTTCTTCAACTACTATGGTAATTGGTATAGACGGCTGATTTATTAAATGCCCATGTACAAAAGGGGTGAACATACCGTTAAACAACCAGTTTATGTTAGTCGAAAGTTCTTTCGCATTTGAGAAATATGACGAAATTATTTTTCTTTCTCAAGGTCGGCGATGTAAACCGTGCAATTATGAAGGCCATAACTGATCGAAATGCTCCATGAGAAATTTATGATGCCGTTGGGTGAGTTTCAAAAGCTGTTTGGCTTTTGTCTGGAAGAAATGTGGTTATCAATCTTGTTGTTGAGGATTAAGAAATCGCGTGAGCAATAATTGAAAAATGAGTGAACATTTTTGGTTCAGCTTCACATGAACATGAAAAATCTTGCGTTTTGACTCCGCGTTTTCCATTTAAAACTGGGCTTTCGTTTTCGGATCTGTTGTATTTATCATTTCGTGTTCTTCCCGACAGGAATTTTAAAGTTAACGACGTTCACGTCGAGGGAGCGCGAAAGTTGGCTCGTATTGCCAGGGAAGCTGAAGTGGAGCGTTTCATTCACATGTCGGCTTTGAATGCGACGGAAACGCCAAGTAGGATTTAGTTTCCGCAAATTCGGTCGTGATCACGCTTGCCTAACTGACCAAGTTTACCACTAATTTCATTGTTTCTCTCATTCCGAAAACAACGTATTTTTTAACTTCCATCGGCTTCTTCTATTTGTGCTGGTAATCGAGTCTGTTCTGTCTTCCGTTCTGCTAAATTTCTCAGTATGCGGATAAAAACAAATGCGCCTATCCACTGTGAGTAATCAATATTTCTTTCCACTTTTTCATGTAAATGTTTTCATCATGAATTTTGTATCCCCGAAATGCAACTTAATTTACCACTTCGATCTTTTCAGGTTCAATGCGTACAGCATTGCATTCGTCATCTCTCGACTTTTTTCGGTCGCTTCCTCCGGATACGTCATGCTTTATGCTCCAAAACCGTCCTAAATTTCCTGCACTGATTTTGGCTAAGAAAACTTCAATACTCCAGCCGTCAAGTAGGTTTATACATTGATTTTAATTTTATATGAATGATGAGAATGTTTTCTGTATAGTTTTCTCTTCGCTTTGATTGTCATCCGCAATTTCTGGATGCTTGTCCGATTTCACATCTTCAACATTCGACGCCGTCGTGAACGCACCGAATTCTTAGTTAAGCGCTGAAAGTTAGCAGCACAGCGCCGTAGCAAGCCTAATCGTGCAGAATCGTCCGACGAGGGAGAAATTTCACCGGAAGTCTCTCCAAAGGCCCTCAACACCAGGAGTGAGCTGAAATCCAAATGGAAAACAGACTGAGGAACCAAGCTTCTACCTGTATTTCCTCGCTAATCTTTTCATTCTGAAGTTTTTTTATTGCTGGAAGTCTTATCATATTGTGCTGGTATTTTATACTAGCAGCATATTTTTATTGTGTTTCCGATGGACATGAACTTCTGGACTTAATCATACAATATTTAGCAACTGCTTCCCATACAAAAATAAATCAACACCGAAATTGTGATCTTGTTCAAACGGGTTTATGTCTTGTTGAAGAACGAGCAAATCATCAGGGAAATGAACATGGACATCGTCCAGCTGGACCGCATCACCTGAAGAACATTAAAGATGGCTGAGCGCTTTCAAACTTCTCTTCATATTCGGCGATTCATCTTGCTGATTACTGAAACAACGCATAAAGTGAAGATTACACAGATTACACAGAATGTGATCGAAAAACATACACAAAAAACGTACACACTTGAATTCGCCAACAGAGTCGGTATAAGAATTCGCATCAGCAGAGCGTGGCTCAGATTTCCTGAAAACAAATTCAAACGTCAAACGAATCCACGACCACGAGATGTAGAGAATATGGAAGTATATAAACCTAATTCAAGTCGTTATTTGTACCATAGATGACAAAAGATGAAATGAGAGCTATCTCAAGATATTTATTTGAAGTGCGATGATGAAATTGTATCACATTATCATCAGCTGCTTTCTTTTCCAGTGCAAAAAAACCAGGAGAATGGAGATTAGCTACCATTCGATCGGATTCCGGTTGAATCAAGCGCTATGCTTACTGGAGGCCTTTCTACCAAATACGCTAGGGAACCATAAATTACTTTTCGTCGAATCCCACAGATAGGGGCTGGAATTCAGACTGAAGAAAACGATTCTCAATGGACCAAAAAATGAAACATTATTCAAAAAAATTTCCGCTTCCGTGCACCTGCTCTCTTGAATAACTTCAATCTGTACTTGAAATTATATTCCAAAAAACACAACATTTCCACTACATTGTCGGAAAAAATTCTGTAGCAGTCAATAAATGTTAAAACGAGCTCATCAACGATAATTAGGATCGTCAGATAATATTTCAACATTCCGGGGTTACTTGAACAAAAATGGGTGAGAATTTACGAGTTTCCGGTTCAAACTAATTTTAATGGTAATAAATCTTTTTTATTTGATGTAGATTAATGACGATTCGTCAACGTGTGAAATTTACACTTACCATCGATGTCAATGTCATACATTCGGAAAGCCTGCAAAGAACACATCTCGAATTAGATTGACGCTTGTACTTTTCTCCAAGAATAGCATGTCAGTCTCAAATTATATTCACCCATTTTAATTTCTGCTCAGCAGATCCGCTGGAAATAATGGAAATGGCCAATAGAAACTCCTGCAAAAATTACCATTTTCAAACAAAGAAAAAAATCAGGTCAGTTTTTCACCTTAAAATCAATATACCCACTCTTGTCTTGGTCAAAAAACCGGAAGACATGTTCACAAAACGCCTGCACATCACTGGAAGGGAAGAACTTTTTGTAGACCTCGAAAAACTTTTCCGGGGATAAATGTCCATTGGGACACCCTCTGCAGAAACCAGCATGCCATTCTTTAATTGTCTGCTCGTCGAAATTGGTGTTTGCGCGAAGAAATTCCAGCTCCGATTTGGTTAATTGCGGCCTGGACTTGTCCTGTTTTTGCTCGACGATCCACCCATTGCAAAAGCTGGCGCTGCGCACAAATATTCACAAGCAGAATTCTGGTAAAATCGTTGAATTCTTCTGGAACATCGCTCCGGCGGAAGATCACTATTTCCCAACTGCCATTACCTGCAAACCTAAGATATCGACAGAAAACTTGAACGATTCCACCGCGCTGTTCTCGTCGTTCATACACATCAACCGGATATTGCTATTCCAAATGATAAGTTTGCTCCTGTTTTGATGCAAAATAAAAAGTCACGAGACTGCTAAAACTAAAACGCAACAAACCAAAACAAACCAATTAAATATTTGCATGGTACTGCAGAGAGAGAGACAAAGGAAGTCAGAGCGGTGTGTGTGTGTGAGGAGTGTGTGTGTGTGGTGTGTACGTGCGCGAGCGTGTAGTTTTGGCCGCGTTGGCTAACCATAGAATTTGTCACGTACCCACGCACGCCACGCTTGCATCATGTTTATACAAGCAGTTGACCTCGCAGTAAAGTTGTTAATGAATTTTCCTATCCTGCCCGGATAAAGCCGGTTCCCTGACATTGGGACCAGTAAGAAACCATAATTTCGAAGTATGTGATTGATTTGATGGCGATGCACCAAATCAACGAAGACACTGGAATTTCCCGAGAAGTCCGTCGTCAGGAATTGCCGCAAACTTTGAAACGAAACCGTCCTCAGCATGTGATAGCACGTAATAGATGGTTTTGAATCCGATTTCCGGTGCGATTACTGATGGTTTTCTGCTCTAGCTTCTACGGATCCAAATGTTGCGCTGTTCATCCGGAATATTTTCGCCACGTTGTACGAAGTGTACAGCACTTCCGCCGGCTCGGCAATTCGCCATAAATGTGCTGAGGCGCCCCCGCTCACCTCGTACAGCTAATCGCTTTATTAACTGCGGTTCCCTAACGTCATCTACGTAGATTTAACATTGCCATGACGTCAGGAAACCGCAGTTAATAAAGCTACTAGCTGTACACCTCATCGAATTTATGTTGGCAGTTTACGTTTTGTGTGCGTTTTTGGATTTCGCCACAATTTCCTTCCCTTTGATTATGGCCTACACCATCCCCTGGTCATATGGGACACGTTTGGCAACCCATATAGCAAGTGAAACCACAACAAAACCCATACAGCGAGGGTCACTGTCGTCACCGAATTCGAAAGCTGACCTTTCGGTTTTTCGACCATCTAACACAGGAATAATACGACCATCCAGTTTCATTCAGGCAAAACAGTGTTCAGACTACATTCCAGTACAACCCAGAATCAGAAAACGGAAGTTTTTTCAATTTAGACCGCAGAGACATAATCTCATGAGAAATGTCTTCAGCTGATCTATTCATTAACTTTTTGGCGATTACTTCTCTTATTTCTAAAGGTTTAGAAGAACAAGAAACAAATTTGACCAAACAATATCGATTGTTGTTCAATCTCGAAATCACAACAAATTCAGTGGTGAACGACTGGATTCGAAATGCCAGGTGGTTTGCGTCCCATATAGCGAAAATCCCCTTGTTCACTAAATGACGGACCCTCCATAAACTGACTACCATACGTCACATCTACGACACGGTTTTCAAAGACCCATGTAGCAAGAATCCCATATGACCAGGGGATGGTGTAGTTCCGAACAAAAATTTACGGAAACAAGGTTCAATTTCCGGTCCGCTTTTCCGGCTGATGAGTTCCCTTCCCGCTTCGTTACCAGGTGATACCTTCGTTTAGTACCGCAAACGATCAGACGAATGTTGCACCGGCGTCGTTGGAAAAGTAATGACCCACTGTGGGTCACCCACATGAAGATTTCATGTTCGATTGGATACCACTATCAACTTCCGGTGGAAACGAATTTGAAAACACCGTGATTGGTTGATAGGGTCACAGAACATATGTTTTAATCAGACTTGTAGTTTTTATATTCTGAATCTAAATTCTAAGATTCTAAATCTTCTGATATTCTTGCTTGATATTTCATGAGTTGAAAAATGGTTGAATTCTTTCTCTGGGAAACAACGAAAACAACAGCGGCATCATCATTGAGAAACATTAAGAAAGCAAGAAGCTCAGAGCTTTATATTTTTGCGTCAGGAAATCCGATGGTTGAAAACGGAGAACAACTGTCGACTTTCGGAACACCCTCCACAATCTCTCCTTCACTCCATTGATCCCGACCGTCATGATAGTAAACCTTTGTTTTGAACAACTTGTTCTCCACATCGACGACCTCGCTTTCAAATAAAATCAACTTGGCCTTGTAGAGACTGAAGAACCAATCCGTCTCGTGATCAGCTTCGGCGTTCTTGCTGTTTTTCGATCCAAAACTCCCGGTTCCATCGGGGACACAATTGCGAACTGGTCCGGGAATAGTGCTCCATGAATCATTTTTCACATCATACACGTCGAAAAAATTATGCGTTGACCTCTTGGCTGTGGGTTCTGAAAAAAACATTGAAGTCATAGCACATCAGACGAAATCAACATGTTCACCTGCAAAAACAAATCGGCCTCCAGGGAATACACGTGCTCTCATGTGGAATAAGGGTTCATAGTCTGCATCATCGTCGTTGCTATCATCAAGGTAACGAGAGTGAGGGGCCGGAGCTAATTCAGTCCATTCAGATTCACTTCGACTCCAGCGAAATGTTCTCCGATTTCGTAGAGGATCGTTTGGCGTCAGCAGCGAGCAGTTAAAGATGTAGACATGGTCGCCATACGCTAGCTCGATTGGAAATCCCCGAGGAACGCAACACGGCAGGGGTCCACGTGATTCTTCAATGTAGGGCCCAAATGAGATGTCGCGAGTTTGAATTATCAAACGGAACGTGTCAGGACAACCCTGCACAAAGCAGTAGAAATTTTCTGATGTTCGGGATCCTAGAAGAAGAGTCATTCTGAATTGAAGGAATGGGCAGAGGAAAAAGGAAAACTAACCGACTACAGGAAAATGATGCGTATCGCTGTGATAATTGTTTACTGGAATGTTATAATCTGGAACTTGATGCCACATCCATTCTTCTTCTTTCAGCAAAACATGATAAGACGAGACACGATGAACCCAGCCTTCTTTAGTGAGACTCCCGTGTGCAAATAATTTTCCATCCGACGAGTTGACTGATAACCCGGTACCGTAACGGACAAAGTCACTCACCAACGGGATCTGTTTTGGCTGGAGAGGGTCCACGTCCGCAGAGACGATAGGTGGGAGTTTACGGGTGATTTTGGTTAAGGGGTTGAAAGAGATTCGATCGGTGATAGCCAGCTCGAACTTACGATAGCCTGAAATGCCGAAATTTAACAAATAATTCAAGAGTAATGAAAAACAAGAAACTGAAAGAGTGACCTTTATCACGCAGACGATACTTTGGATGTGAATATGTGAATGATCGATATGGTGAGCGGACAAGTTCTTCAGCTTCTTCCATGATGGATCCAAGATGGGATGACAGAAGGTCATGTCGGGATGACGAGAGCGAAGTTTTGATTTTCTCTAACCAGTGCAGCTGGAACAAACGGCAGCAGTTTTCTCAAAACAGTTTTTATACGAGAATGGTTGTCGTCGATTTTTTACTCACCTCCATCAGCGGGAACCGAATGTATTCGACGAGATTGAGCAAACAATGATATCGAGAATCTTCTGAATGTAGAAACCATTTCCAAACTGCTTCCCAGACGTTTTCCTCGCGCTCAACAAACAAAGCGTCCGAAGAGATCAATTCAGCCAACTATAATGTAAGAATAAAATGACCACCTTTCGGCACTGCTCGTGTTGAGTACAGCTTGTCTAACCTTTTCGGACGAAATGCTGACCAACGCGTCACTTTGAAAAAATTCATCGGCGTTCTCGAGGACAGCTTGAGTGATTCTTCCAGCCAGCAATAAAAGATTGTTTTCTTCGGCAAAAGAGTGGAGCATCAGGTAATCTGCGCCATGGAAGTTATTGATAATGAAGTCACTGCAATATGCTTCAAGATCTGGCAGCGTTAAATAATGAGCGGCCACAGCGGTATTGAGGATGTTATCCACTGTCAAATTAACGCTCTTCACGTTGATAAACTCGACAACCCTGCACAAGAAACACGGTCTCCAACGAATCCAGGTTATGGAATAATTGTATAAACTCACAGACGAACGATGTTCGTTGAAATGCTCTGCAGGTGGAATTCCGTTTTCGAAACTTCCAGCGGTGAGTCGAATAACTTTCGGAAGAATATGCTTGCGACCATAAGTTGATCTCGTTCACAAAAGACGGCAGCTGACCGATCAGTTCCATACAGCGAAACAATACTGTTAGGCTCGCCGAGGGTTGAGCGTTCTGCTACGATACTCGGGTCAGCTGTAAGTTTTGGTTCCATACTTTATGAATGCGATCAAAAGGCTTCGGCTGCAAAAAAATCAAATCATCTGGGGAATAAAGTGACCAAAATCTGGAAGATGCTCAGTGTTTCATGAGGGAGTTCAAAGGTACACGAAACGAGCAGCGTACAGTGGTCACGAATATGCACCGATTTTACTAGAGCATTGAAGTACTGTAGATCTCTTCAGTGCTCCTGCTTTACCATGGTCATGGTCTGAGGGCTAAGGCAAGCTAGCGCACTTTCTTCCTCTGCAAATGACACCATTTTCTTGAATGCTCCAGATTTGGACAGGGCGAGAGGACCAGATACTTAGCAAGAAGATACATCAGTGACTAGACAAGGAGAAAAGCCAATTTCATTGCAGGATCACTGGAGGCATGTTGTTCTGTCCAGTGCTCGTGAGAAGGCTTTGCTGGGCTAAGAACGTACAACTGTCTGTTTCTCCCTAATCCCTGAAATGTCACTTATGATTAACCAAACCATGAACAATGCCACAGTGAGGAAGAATGGAAAAG
The DNA here is from genome assembly GCA_034696485.1 of Isohypsibius dastychi. NCBI lineage: Eukaryota > Metazoa > Tardigrada > Eutardigrada > Parachela > Isohypsibiidae > Isohypsibius > Isohypsibius dastychi. Next base: position 10,857 of record JAQIWT010000305.1, read on the forward strand.
TCGTCCTGCTCGGCCCGGCCAGCTGGACTGAACACCGACCAAAAGAAAAGCGCAAGTGAGTCGCGATCGCGAGCAAGTAGGCTAGTCAATCAAGTTGATTAAATTGGATTGGCTCACCGCTTATTTTGTGTACCGGAGCACGCTGATTCTTTTCATAAAGAACTGTGAATTTCGGCCGAATCCGCAAGCAAAGTGGAGTCCGAAACACCAAATAAAAGACTGTCCCGGTTCATCACTTCCACATCATCCACAATACCGGACACCACTTCGCCAGCTTCATCCATCGCCAAAGTCGACCTTCAATAAAAACAAACGTGATTCATAGATAAAAATAATAATAATGACAACGGTGAAATTTTGGAAAAAACAGGGTTTATAAATAACTGCAAAAACTGATAATGTTCTCACGTTATCCCCGAAAATTCGATTCAAAGACTAAAATTAAAACAGGCCAAGAAGATATCCGAAAGAAAGCAAAAACCGAGATCAACATGAAACACCGAAAAAAATCGGCAAATATCAAAAGGAAGAAACGAAACGGCGCTTACTGTTCTTTCATCTTGGCGAGCTTGTTTTCAAGTTTACGGCGATAAAATTGCTCACTTCTGGTCGAAGTATATTGTTTCCGCTCTGGAATACAAATAAATCACTTTTATCAATCATCGAATTAATTTTGGCAGAATGCTCGACCTTGTGAAGGTTGAAGCAAGCCTTCCAAAGGCGGTAACCCCCGTAATGCTCGTCGCTGATTCTCCTCCCTCCAAATCGCTTCCAGCCCAGGATTTGTCCCCATTTTCGTCTCAATTTCCTCGCGGTTCAAAATATCATCGGCCACAACGTCGACCTCCAAATCACAAGTCGTCGTCCGCAAAATATCATTTCGGCTAAAACAATATTCAAGTACCATAATGCAAATTTTTAAAAAGACTGATAAAAATCGACTTCTTAGCTTACAATTTGTAAATTAAACTTACTTTTCGCCAGCTGGATTTAGAAAAATCTGCGAACTCGGCACATGAAAAGTCGTGGCTGAGAAACTCTGTGAAAGATCCGGCGGTTTCGCTCGTCGAAGCTGACTTCGCTCATATGGTTCCGCTGATAAAACAATAACTCCGTAAATGAAAGTCAAAATTAATAAAGGCAGGTACTTTCTCACAATTGGGAAGCTGCTGCCGAAACTGACAAGAAGAAGCGTTCAAGGAATTAATTCCTTGAAGGTTGAAGTCCATAAAAAACTACGATTTCAAACATTATGAGAAGGCTCTATAAAATACCAAAACAACAACTTGCTTACCTGGAGAATATAGGGAATATGAGCTTCGCATGGTTGAAAAACTTTCCTGAAAATTCCACCATTCTGAAGGATTTTCGTCGCGCTGAAAAAAAAATCACGGTTAATTTATTCAGTAAATTTATCCCAACCAAACCACCAACCTTTTAACGCTCTGTGGATTATAGAAATATATCTTCATATACATCAGTTCATTTTTGTAGTATCCATAGAACGGGGTGGAAAGATCAGAATCCAGAATGAAGTTACCGGAAGTGCGGTAATATTCAAATCTGAAAAGAGAGATTCTCGGGGACATCGGCGTGTAACTCCAGGTTCATCACAAGTATGTTTTCAGACTGTAAACATAAAACCATCATATTTCAAATTTTTTTATCCAAGACAATCATTTAGCTATTATAATTATGATTGATCATTTGTTACGATAAATGGTTTTTCGATTGGTTAAGTAATCGTAAAATTTTTAAATCAATTCAAATTCACCAAAATAATATTTAGATATGACAATTCAATCACTAAATTCTTCAATAACTGTTTCTTTTAAATCAATCAAAAAAAATTATTGGAATTATTATAATTTTGCTCAGCCATTTATCATGATATTTGATTTCAATTGATTAATAATTTATAAAATTTTAAAACCAATGAAAATTAACTTGAATGATATTTAAAAAACACAATTTAAGAAAGGTCACCAAACCTCATGCACTACTTCCGGTCCAGGTAATGGCTCCGGTTCCACTTGTTGCACTACCGGTTTCTTTCTGAAGTTCACCTCCTTATCCAGAAATGCCTGATTCACAGAAATCAACATTTTGTTTTATCAAAAAACCGGATATGAAAACAAAATCCTCACTTTAAATTGTTTATTCTTTTGGGCTTCCAAAATCGAGCAAACCGGAAATGTTCCATTAGCATCATCCACCAAAGCCAAAGTGTCGTCTTCCGAAGACACCACTGTTTTCAGTTTCGTGGCCGCCGCATCAAGTTTTTCTCGCATTCGAACAACATGCGGGAGATCCGGAAATGGAATCGAAGGAGTCAAGACGACTTTCCAGCTGTGACCCGGGATATGGTCTTCGTACTTGTATCGTTTAATTTTCCGGAAGAACCTGTTACGTCGACGCTTTTTCTTGATTGGTTTTGTTGAAGGTTTCAGCTTGACTCGTTTCCGGATGGCGGAGTAGGACCCTGCTACATGCCGGATTCCCTCTTCAAAATAATCGAGCGATGCAAATGGAATGCATTTGCTGTAGAATTCTTCCAGCGTTTCATACTAAAATCAGATAAAAACAATACTCGAAAAATCAAAAAAATCGGAAAATAAACACATTAACGGGTGGTTGATAGCTAAACCTCAAAACAAAACACATGCAGAATTACCGGTAAATTTTCCTTCTTTTTCCGGTTTCTCCTGGTGGCGTTTCTGTGAAAAACAAATATTTCTCATCATGAAAAGAACAGCAGGATGAAACAAAAATCAGAAGTTAACAAAAAAAATATGGAACTTCAGAAAATATTTCCAGAAAAATAACCCATCATTCTTCACAAATCTGGAATTTTTTCATAACCATTTCCAAAAAATATATGAAACTCCAAGTATCTCGTTTTATAAATTCCTAGTTCATTTTATTATGGAACAAAGTCACAATAAATATTTTCAAAAGATGTAAACTACTTTTTCAAAAATACAGCCGAATTTCAAATCCATTCAGTTCCAGTTTCCAGTTTATTTCAACTTTAAATCCATTCAAGACAAAAAACCAAGTTCAGATTCCAAAATTCGTTCCACGAACTGATTCCAATATTGGTACCCTAAATTTTGTTGGACCTTCCATCAACATACTTGAGCGGAAGCTGTCCCAGCTAAGGGAGGCTGGATATGTAGGTCGTGTGCCCAACATATCGCGATAATCCATAAAGATGGGCAGTGGCAAAACGATTTTACAGAAGGGAATCCATAAACCGGTGTTAATACCACTCTTCCGGGATCTTCCTCCGCGTGGTCGTCAAACGTCAATTCATCCACATCAATAATTATGATTGTTTCCTCGTCGCTCTCAGTAACCATTTCCGGTTCGGATTTCGGAACCCGAAAAGGAGTACTGGCATCTAGGGGAGATCCGATCATCGTCCTAAAAACACAGAAAGACTTCATTTAAAATAATTAAAATTAAAGAAATTGTTTGGCTGATGTCCCGGAATACCTCGCTTCCGGTTTGCTTGAGGACTCCTGTCACCGAATAACACTCCAGAGTTTCCACTTGAAAATGGAATTAGATCTTCGATATCATTTTCTGTCCCCGATTCTTGAAAAGGATCAGATGGCGTCCATGGTGTCCCTCCAATTTCCGGGTCGAGCAAAAGTGGAACGAAAGGCGTCTCCTCAGGGTTTGAATCATCAACACTACAAAATGTCAAAAGTATGATCAAATTTCGATAAAGTCACACGAAGTTATTTCTCACCTTTCATTCCCCTCGAAAAGGGACTTCTGCAGATGGGCTGCATCATCTTCATCTCGCGCGATATCTTCTTGAAGATTACTATTTTGTTCCGCTTCAACTATGTCAGCAAGATCGGTCAGAATTTCTTCCAAGTCGGGCTCCCACATGTCATCTGCGAAAAAAAAACTGCATACTTTTGTACCAGAAGTACAGCAACCAAAAATAATCTTCGCCTCAGCCAAGCTTTATGACATGATTGATCAATATTCCGAGTTCGGTTTCAACACTCATCAAAGAAATCTATCGAAAAGGAAAAAAATCTCAATAGGGAGATTTTATGGACTTCCTGCTCCCGAAAACGTTTTACATTGATTTCTGTTACGATTTTGAAAATAAAGATGAGCCGGGTTAGAGAGTAATAAAAAAATGCACATATTCCCCGAAACCTCTCGAAACTCAAATCGCCGAACTCACAAAACCTTATTCAACCAGAAGTTCGACATCTTTTGGGTATTTTTACCCAAGAACTCCTTTTCAAATTCTTCACAATTTCAGCGTACCTTCGCGGGAAGCAAATTCCGTCAGAGATAATGCCGAGGTACGCTTCTGTGTCATAGCTGGAGAAGAAGAGGTATTTTCATACTTCGAAATTTCGCAGTATTTGAAAGCAAGTTATTCTCACATTGATTCAGGAAACTTTGGTTGTGTCGGTCCAGAAAAAAGGAACTGTCGATTTCGGTAGAGTCTGCCACCGAAGTCGAGTCCGATACACCGAGCAGAAGGCTATCTCGGTTCATCACTTCCACATCATCCACAAGACCGGATATCACTTCACCGACTTCCTCCATGGCCGAAGTCGATCTACGAAAAAGGCGATTTATTACGACAGAAGAAATAAATGAAAGTAGAATAAAATCAAAATATTCAGAAATATTAACAAGTGTTGTCTAAAACTGTAAAATTTTTGTCTTTTTCGAACTGAAATTAGATGCTAGAGAAATGATTCCAAAAATCAAAGAAAGCTAGCTGAGAACTTTGAAGTGAAATGAAAAATGGAGAAAAGAAATAAGTATCACGGAAATAGGCAAAAATTAAAAATCAACGAAAAGTGAGCTTACTGATCTTTCAGCTTGGCGAGCTTGTTCACGAGTTTACGGCGATAAAACTGCTCGCTTCCGGTCGATGTATATTCGTTTCGCTCTGAAATACAACGAATTTAATATAAAAAATTTACAAAAATTATTTAAACGAAAAGGCTGACCTTGGGAAGGTTGTAGCAATCCATCCAGAGAAGGTAATCCTCGCAAAGCTCGTCGCTGATTCTCTTCCCTCCAAATTGCTTCCAGCCCGGGATTCGTCCCCACTTTCGTCCCAATCTCCTCACGGTTCAATATATCATCAGCTACGACGTCAACCTCTAGCTCACAAGACGTCGTCCGCAAAATATCCTTTTGGCTAAAAAATCATTCACAAAAATAAAACTCTGATTCAAAAAAACTCGCGTGGAATACTCTTACATAGTTTAATAAACTGCAGTAAAGACTTACATTCCTCAGCCGGATTGATGAAAATCTGTGAACTCGGGACATGAAAGGTCGTGGCCGAAAAACTCTGCGAAAGATCCGGCGGTTCGGCGCGTCGTAGCAGACTTCGCTCATAAGGTTCCGCTTACAAAATGATAAATCAACAACTGAATGTTGAATTATTTCAAATATATTATCTTATGCAGTTGTTTCCTTACAGTTGAGGAGTTGCTTCCGAAACTGACAAGAAGAAGCGTTCAAGAAATTCATTCCTTGAAGGTTGAAGTCCATGAAGAACTACGATTCCAAATATGAGAAGCTTTTACTATATACGAAAAACAGCGATGGAATACTTGGAGAATATACGGAATGTGAGCTTCACAAGGCTGGAAAACTTTCCCGAATATCCCGCCATTCTGCAGGATTTTTGTCGCGCTGAAAAATCCACACGTTCTATAAAGTTTAACATTTATTAACAAACCACCAACCTTTTAACGCTTTGTGGATTGTAGAAATATATCTTCATGAACATCATCTCGTTTTTGTAGTATCCATAGAAAGGGCTGAAAAAAAATCAAGAATCAAATCACCGGAAGTGCGCCGAAATCGAAATGGGACAACATACACTCCTTTGACAATACGATTTTGTATATATAAGAAACAACAACAATAATTCCGCTCCGCTTCCAGCAAGGGAGCGGAGCGGAATTCCCTCGTTGCAGCTTTGTTTAAATTCACCACTGCACCGAACCTGGTCGAAGACCGACCTGGCGTGAACTTTTGGAGCTTCGGCCGGACACAGGGCGGCAGGGAAAATTCCGCTTTCAGATAATTCAGTCAGGCGTGAGAGACTTGCAAAACGGGTTGCCGCAATTTTTGGAGCTTTCCTTCTCTTTCGCTTGCAAATATCCTCCAGCCTGTTTCTCCAAAGAGCGATCCGTAAAACATCCGTCACCCCGATATGTCGAAAAGTATTGAATTGTACCGCGCGGAGGAAGGGAAGAAGGTAAGTTCATATCTTCCTTGTTTTTTTTCTTGATAGTAGGAATATGATGCTACCAGTCTAGTCAGAAACAAAAAAAAATTCTCTTATAAACGCGCTCTCTGTGTTCACGAATTTCCGGCAGGGAAATATTTCAGCTAACGGGGTTTGTTTCCAGATTCAGGCTCGATGGATCAAGCATTATTTGGAGCCATATTTTATCTGCCCAAAACCGTTCATCAGCGATCGCGGAGTTGGGAATCACGAGATGTATTATGTTACTTATGATAAACTTGTGAAAGAGGAATTTTCGAAGGCGGAAGTTATCCAACAGGTAAGTCCTCGCTCTGAGGAACCGGCAAATTCATGACGTAAAGCTGACTATCTACCGCTTCTGCTTTCATTTAGTTCCATGAACATAATCAACGTGATGGAAAGGAGCTTCCTTTCCGAATCGAAGACCCAGATGTAAGTCAGACAGGAGGCATCGCGTTTTATACTGTTATCGCTCTTTTTACATCAAAAGATGCGTCTCTTATCTTCTGCCCAAGTCTGGTATTGCGTGCTTACATGTCTTTTTCAAATACAGAAGAAGGAGAAGCAGGAGAGCGGTGCGACTGTATTGATGTCATCTTCAAATAATCCTGACAAGTCATCTGGAGCAGGCTCCTCCAAGTAAGTTGGATCTTTCATTTCTTCGGATATTTCGGAGACTTCGGAGATTCTTCCTTCGCAATTCAGTCGTGTTTGGGGCCCCGGTTTAGATCCGCTTCTTGTTCTTCCTACTCGTTATTTCTACATTCATGCTGTTAAAAAAGATGGAAATGATTATGGACTTGAAAGTTGGGAAAACCTGAAAAATTGATCCATCAACTTCCGTTTCGATTTTTTGCAATTTTTCCAATATGCTAGCTCGACGATTAGGTTTCGTTTCTCTCCCAGAGAATTCTTGTGTGATCAAGATAGTGAATTCGTGTTGAAGTGTACCAGTTCTGCATTCTGGAAATGAACCGATTCTGCAAAACTTGGATCATCCCGCTTCGCTTCCAGCTGATGTCCTTCTTGTCCAATTCCAATGTTGACATTTCCAGCCCATAAATTTCTCTCGTATTTTATTTTATCGCTGTGTCGTGTTTATTTGAGCAAACAATATGGACATATATCTATGTGATTTGTTGAAGCGAAAATTATTCTTCTTGATATTGTCGTTGAGTTTGAGCGTTTTCGCCGAGTCGAATTTGACTTCGGATTCGGAAATTCCTTCGCAATTCAGTCGTGTTTGGGGCCCTAGTTTAGATCCGCTTCTTGTTCTTCCTACTCGTTATTTCTACATTCATGCTGTTAGAAAGGATGGAAATGATTATGAAGAATCAGCCGGAGCGAACGCGTTCATCTTCACCGTGGAAGGTCTAAAGTCTCCATGCCGAATTTTCAAGGAACTTTTGGATCGAAAAGACGGTTCGTACATCGCACGTTATCGGATCTTTGATTCCTGCGACGGATTGAAAATCTCTATTTTACTTCGGAATGGATTGCATGTGGCGAATTCACCTTACATCTTTCATCAGCGCGTTCTGCATTCGGATTGTAACTGCCCAGTTTCGCTGAGCACTTGGAAACACGTAAGCACGTGAATATTCCCTGTACGCGTATACGCTGTACCGGAGCTGTGTTACAGGGAATTCACCTCATGTTTTGTTTTTAATTTTTAGATGGCTTCATGTCCAGCCAGGTCCCCCCAAATAATTCGCGATTTGGAGGAGTTTCGTCAAAGCGCTCCACTGAATGTTTCAAAGTATTATCTGGAATTATCCGCAAAATACCATCCGCAATCAGCCAGTTTCTGCCAGTACGCGATCAGGAGTCAACAACTCCACCGGAAGTGCTTCGGCGCACATGTTGGATTCAACACATTTATGGACCAGGTTTTACTTTTTCTACTCCGTCGAACGGTGCTACCGGATATGGATTTCATTGTGAATTTGGGCGATTATCCAGTGACTTCAAGTCTCCCGAACAGAACATTCCGAGCGCCGGTGTTTTCATGGTGCGGATCGGATGAAAGCTATGATATTGTCATGCCGACCTACGACATAACGGAATCGAGTCTTCAAGCCATGAACCGGTAAAATTCTAGATAAAACTTCGTACGCAGTTGAAGCCGCTTTTTGCCTGACCAACAATCTTGTTAGTTTTCAACTTTTTCTTTTAGGGTGTCTTTGGATATGCTGTCGGTGCAAGCAACAAAAACGCCTGTTTGGAAAGAAAAAATTCCGAAAGCATTTTGGAGGGGGAGAGATGCCAGACAAGAGCGGTTGAAATTGGTTGACATTGCAAGGAACCATTCGGAGTTAATCGATGCGGCATTGACAAATTTCTTCTTCTTCCGAGACAAAGAGGCCAGTCACGGTCCAAAAGTTCCGAATGTCAACTTCTTTGAATTCTTCCGATATAAATATCAGTTGAATCTGGATGGAACAGTTGCCGGTATGTATGAACGGTTTAATAAAATGCATTTTACAACTTGAATGATTTATTTGATTTTATTGATATATTGCTGATTTTTTGGACGGAAATATATTTCTAGCTGCGTTTAATGATCACTTCAATTGCAGCTTACCGATTTCCGTATCTACTTGCCGGAGACAGTTTGGTGTTCAAACAAGAATCTCAATACTACGAACATTTTTACAACGATCTGAAACCTTGGAAACATTACGTTCCTGTGAAACGGGATTTATCGGATCTGGTTGAAAGAATCTCATGGGCAAAGGAAAGCGACGATGAAGCGAGGATAATCGCCAGACGAGGCGCAAGTTACGCGAGATCGAATTTAATGGCAAACGATGTTTTCTGTTATTATACTTCGCTGTTTGAAAACTGGTCAAAACTGATTTTTCCTGTGGAAAACGTTCCTGATGATTTTATATTTGTTCCGCAAGTTTCTCAGCCGACCGGATGTGATTGTTCATTAGCCGGAAGTGATAGTTCTCAAAATAAAGATGAGCTTTAACCAGTCGCTGTTTGCTATCATCAAATTTATGTAACAATTTTCTGTGCCTGTAACAGGCATAATTTTAAGAACATCTGTTTTAATCATGAAAATTATAATTTTTATATTAATATTAACATTCTAAGTCTTCTGGTATTCTATGTTGATATTTCATGAGCTGAAAAATATCCCCATTTTTCGCCTGGGAAACAACGAAGAACAACAGTGGCAAGAAACTTAAAAAAAGCAAGAAGCTCAGAGCTTTAAATTGTTGCGTCAGGAAATCCGATAGTTGAAAATGGACAACAATTGGTAGCTTTCTGAACACCCTCGACAATCTCTCCTTCACTCCATTGATCCTGACCGTCATGATAGTACACTTTTGTTTGGAACAACTTGTTCTCCACATCGACGACCTCGCTTTCAAATAAAATCAACTTAGCTTTGTACAGACTGAAGTACCAGCTGGTTTCCCGCTCAGCTTCAAACATCCCGGTTCTTTCGGAGACGCAACTGCGGACTGGTCCGGGAATGGTGCTCCATGAATCTTTTTCCACATCATACACGTCGAAAAAGTTATGTGTTGACCTTTTCGCCTTGGGCTCTGAAAAGTCGAGCATTGTGAGAACAAAGTGGTCAAGCATCAAATATAACCAACAAAAATACCTGCAAAAAACAGGCGACCTCCAGGGGTCACGCGTGGCCTCATGTGGTACCACTCTCCCTCTGCATCATCATAGTCGTCACTTCCATCAAGGTATCGAAAATGGGGTGCCGGAGCTAGTTCAACCCATTCGGATTCACCTCGAGTCCAGCGAAATGTTCGCCGATGTCGTAGTGGGTCGTTTGGCACGAGATGGGAGCAATGGAAAATGTAAACATGATCGCCATAGACTAGCTCGATGAGCCATCCCCGGGAGACGCCGAAGGGAATGGGCACCTGTGATCTCCTAATGTAGGGTCCAAATGAGATGTCTCGAGATTCAACTGACAAATGAAATGTATAACCAGGTAAACCCTCCACAGCGTAGTAACAGTTTTCCGATGTTCGAGATCCTACAAGAAAAGAAAAGCGATTTCGAATTAAGCGTATGGGCAGAAGAAAGAGGACTGACCCAAAGCAGGAAAATGATGCGTATCGCTGACATAATTATTCACAGGAATGTTATACTCGCAAACTGAATACCACATCCACTCTTCTTCTTTCAGCAAAACATGATAAGGCGTGACACGATGAACCCAGCCTTCTTTGGTGAGACATCCGTTTGCAAATAATTTGCCATCTGATGTATTGACTACTGCCGGTGATTCGGAACGGGCAACATAGTCACTCGAAAACGGGATCTGTTTTGGTTGAAGAGGGTCCACGTCCGCAGAGACCATGGGTGGGAGTTGACGGAGCTTTTTGGTTAATGGGTTGAATGAGAACCGCCCCGAAATGGCCAGCTCGAATTTCTGATAGCCTGAAGAACCGTTAGAATTTATCAGTTTAAAAAACGAAGAATGAAAAGAATGACCTTTATCACGCAGGCGATACTTGGGATGCGAATATGTGTATGATCGATATGGTGAACGGACAAGGTCTTCAGCTTCTTCCAGGATGGATCCAAGATGGGTTGACAACAGCCCATATCGTGATGATGAGAGTGAATGTTTGATATCCTCCAGTGAGTGCAGCTGGAACAATAAAGAGCAAATTCTTGTGATATACCGACCCCGGCGTGTCGAGTAGTCGTCGGTTTCTCACTTACATCCATGAGGGGAAACCGAACCAATTGAATAAGATCCGCTAAACAAAGGTATCTGGAATCTTCGGAATGTAGAAACCATTTCCAAAGTGCTTCCCAGACGTTTTCTTCACGTTCGACAACCAAAGCATCCGAGCCAATCAATTCAGCCAACTGCAATGTAAATAAAAAGACATAAAGAAAGTGCGACGGTTCGTCGATTCGTGTTGAATAAAATGTCGCAAACCTTCTCGGACGAAATGTTGACCAGCGCGTCACTCTGAAAAAATTCATCCGCTTTCTCGAAGACAGCTCGGGTGATTCTTCCAGCAAGCAATAAAAGATTGTTCTCCTTAGCAAAAGAGTGGAGCATCAAGTAATCTGCCCCATGGAAGTTTTTGATAATGAAGTCGTTGCAATATGATTCCAGATCTGGCAGTGTTAAATAGTGAGCGGCCACAGTGGCATCGAGGATGTTATCCACTGTCAGATTAACGCTCTTCACTTTCATAAACTCGACAACCCTGCGCAAAAAACGATGTCTAAAACAAATCAAGTTTATGGACAACTATATGAACTCACAGACGAACAATATGCGTTGGAATGTTTTGCAGGAAGAATTCAGTTTTGGAAGCCTCCAGCGGTGAGTTGAACAACTTTCGAAAAAATAGGCTTGTGGTCATCAATTGATCTCGTTGGCAAAAGATGGCGGCTGACCGATCAGTTCCATATAGAGAAATTATCTCGTTGGGCTCGCCGAGCGTTAAGAGTTCCGCTGCAGTTCTCGGGTCAGCTATTAATTTTGATTCCATGCTTTACAAGAAATCCTAATCAAGAGGCTTCGGTGCAAAATGAAAAGTGAAAAGGTGAAAAGGTTGTGAAAAGGAAAGTGAGGAGAAAATCTGAGGGGAAAAGGGAAACCTCATTCTCTGCATTATGAAGTAATATCATCAGGCAGACAAGGAAGACGCAACAGAACAAAGCCAAGTAAGAACAAGACCAGCCTGTACATTGCTTCTCCCTCCCTACCATAGTCCTTGAATTGCCAATAATTAAGCGAAATTAGAAAAGCTTTAAAGATTTAAAAAGTTTTGAAGATTTGAATTTAAAAACTGAATTTAAATTTCAATTTAAAAACTGAATTCAAATTTCATTTTGAGTTTAAAAATCTGACGTTTAAAAATTCCGCTTTGTTATTTCGTTCCTTGATTAACTGGACCTGGCACCATTTAGAGTAGCTTTTACTGTGCGCAGCGCGGTTGCTTGCTAAATTGAATTATACACGATCAAGTCCAAGTATATTACGGTAAAATGAATTGTCTGTTCAGATAACCTATCCGAAAATTCACAAAAAAATCCGTGATGGTGATATCGGCAATTTTGAGATTTGACTTTACTGGCCTGTAATTCCAAGAAAATATGCTATAAAAATAATCCAAAAGTACCACACTGCAATTGAAGGCAAACTTGACACACTTGTCCCTGTGCATAAAATCAGGACAATTAGAAGCCTAATGAGCGTACTCTGAACAAACCGAGCGCTTTACGCCGGCATCCAACGCAGCTAGTTCATATCCTAATTGACCTGGCAGGTATCAAAAAAACTAGTACGTCGGGTTTTGAATAATGTACCTCTGTGAATTTTGTCAGAATTTTTCACACTGTATCTTATTTTAGACAAAATTCAGAAGTCTAATTTAAACGTTTCGAGAAAACAACGAGGCGACTGAGAGTGGTTCAGCGCGAATTCACGCCTGTGTTCGTCCAATCTTAAATTATCAACCGGCACGTACACTTGCTATCAGATTATATGCTGATAACACAGAAATGAAAGGGCGCAAGATGCATGGTACGTGCAGATGTTGTACGCGCGAGACAATTCTTTTTGGAACATATTATGCCCGGTCTACTTTATTGCCCAGCGTAAATAAGGACCTCTGCCCAAAATCTGGTTATCTCCCCTCATCCCATTAAACATTCAGATGCTAGGTTGTACCGTTTCAAATTCTCTACAGAATAGGTTCATTTGAACATTGTGCAAAACCAAGCTCAAAATGGTGCCAGGTCCAGTTAAGGTCTAGTTCCAAACGAAAATATACCAGCAAAAAACCAATGCGCTTTTTTGATATTCAAGGAACCCTCGAAGGTTCCTGAATATACCGTCCCC
>JAQIWT010000306.1:0-23981 GCA_034696485.1 Isohypsibius dastychi
ATAGTATACTGAGTAAGTAGATTTCTTCTGAGACAGATTTACTGAGTAAAAAGTAATTAAATTTGGTTTCAAGGGCAGAGATAGTACAGTGAAGTAAAGTAGATTTTTTTGGGCCTTTAAAATTCAGTAAATAGTAAGTAGATTTCAAAAACCGCTCAGTAAACAACATTATTTCCAACGACTGATTATTAAATGGCACTCTACAATTATAAATCCTCTGAAATAATTATTTGAAATAATTATCTTCTGTGGTTTTGCCCTCCAACCAATTGCAATTGCAGGAACGGTTTATTATCGTTTTGATTTTGAGCGGTTTAATTAACCCACACAAACCGATGGCTGAATTATTTTTCTCTGAGAAAGTTTGAAGTTATCTAGTTGAAGTTATTCCATTATCCATTGAACTATGCCGAAAGGAGACAAGCCGAGGCTACTGAAACGCTAAGACAACATAGTTTCAGTAGCAGCATGTGAACAGCTTTGTTGGAACGATTCTAGTTCTAGCAGCGATGGCGAAAGCGATTCGGAATCTGGTTGTTCTGACGGAGATGATCTTTTTCCCCCGATAGTTATCAGGCCGCTCTGGAGGCAAAAAGATATTTAGGACCAAGGATGTGTGTGCCAGAGACTAATGAATTCGTGGATGAGGTATTATCTAGCTACGACGACGAACGTTTCCGCCAGCAAGTGCGAATGTCTCGAGCTTCCCATCTTCGGGATCTGAATTCTGCTAGAAAACCATCCAGTATTTGCCAGTTCTTCGAAACATCCTCGGGAAGTCGTTACAAAACAGTTTAACATCGCTGCACACATCCTTGGCCATAATGGGAATGGGGCATTTGTTGCGAATCTCGCTTCAAGATTCGGAATCGGGGAAGGTACCGTCCGTCTGTATACCTCGAGAGTTCTCACAGACCTTCTGGGTTTAAAGTCAGCTCATCTTGATTGGCCAGATGCGAGGGGAAGAAATGTTATTTCGGAAAGAATTCAAAATCAATCGGGATTTCATTCATGACAAAAATTCCAAAATGACATTAAAAATGCTCCTTTCCTTCATGCCAATTTCCGATCTGTCGGTGCCCCCTTTGCTGCCCAATAAATGAGGAATGTTTCTGCGGTACTTTTCGATGAATTTGTTGGGAAGGCCAGCTTTGTGGAGGATCAAGCAAGCCAAAATGGAATTCATGGTGAGCTCCATTTACCTGTCTCTTCTTTGAGGAATCTCCTGCCTCCTGCCTTCAGGTCCTGACATTGCATCGCGAAGAAATTTGCTGCTATGAATTCTACCCTCGAAGCACCGACGACGGGGTAAGCTTAAGCGCCACCACATCTGCTGCTGTTCTTTTGGACATCTTTGTTGTGGTTTTCTGAAATTCATTTTGCCGCTGATCTGACATGTCCATCTCCCCTGATTTTATTTGTGATCGCTGCAATTTTGTGGCCAAGAATCGTGCTGGACTCTCCATTCACCGCGGAAAGGGAAAATGTCTTCGCAGCTCCCAGTCCCAAAAAGCCTCTCTACTTCCGCCTTCCACTTCGAATTCTGTTTCTGCGTCTTTCCTAGATAAGCTCAAGCGCTATCGAAGAAACACAAAGATAATGCCTCGAATTCCCCGCGGTGCCCGGACTTTTGCTGCTGAAGCCTTGACGAAAGCAGTGAAGGAATGCAACTCGAAAAATGACGTAGCTTCATGGGAATATTTGTTGCTCTTCCCCTATCTGGCTTTCGGGCTGCCGTTGGAAAAGAATCCCAAGGAATCTCTTACTTCAATTGTCAAAGCAAATCTCTCCAGAACAGAAATCGCAACAGCTGCGCCAGCCAAGAAAAGCTCGAAGAAGCTGCCATCGCCAGATGAAACACTGAAGAAAATGGTGGAAAGCAAGCTTCAAGATGGGAACATCTCTGGAGCAGTTCGTATCCTGTCCTCAGATGATTCCGTGGCACCTGTTTCCGCGGAAATTTTGGACATTCTTCGCAGCAAACATCCGCAAGCGCCTTTGAACCTGGTGAATATAGCAAAGCCCGTTGATGCTCCTGTCGCACCGGAAGTAACCTCGGATGAAATCGTCGACGCAATCAAGTCATTTCCGAATGGTTCTGCTGGTGGGATTGATAGTTTAAGGCCTCAGCACCTGAAAGATCTCATTGGAAGTCTGCGTGATGAAGCCTCTCTCAAACTTTGTGATGCATTGGCTTCGTTATGTTCTCTTATTTTGAAGGGCAAAATTCCGGAATCGATCTGCTCTACGTTTTTCGGTGCGTCGCTGACAGCCCTTAAGAAGAAAGATGGCGGAATACGACCGATTGCAGTTGGTATCACGTTGAGGAGAATTGTTGGCAAGATTGTGAGCAGGCGTGTGATGAATTCAATGGGTTTATTGCTTCGACCGGTTCAACTTGGATATGGGACGAGAAGCGGTGCGGAAGCTGCAGTCCACGCCACCCGATCATTTGTTACGGAGGAGTCCAAAAGTTGCCGAGTTTTGTTGAAACTGGATTTCCGGAATGCCTTCAATTCTGTCCGCAGAGATGCTCTTTTGACGGAAGTCGCTGTTCATCTGCCGTGTTACTTTGACTTTATTCACCAGATGTATGGCTCGACTTCGCACCTCTTTTTCGGAGAATATTTGCTGGCATCGGAATCCGGGGTTCAGCAAGGAGACCCTCTTGGACCGTTGTTATTTTGTTTGATTGTTCAACCTTATATTACACGGCTGAAATCCAGACTCAACCTGTGGTACCTTGATGACGGTACTTTGGGAGGCACTGTAGAGGAAGTGCTGGATGATTTGGCAACAGTACTCGATATGGGTGAGAAAGTTGGACTTCAGCTCAATTTATCAAAGTGTGAAGTCTTTGTTTGGGGAGGAAATGTGGCAGAGCGCAAGTTGGCTTTGGATATCATAACAGAAAGGTCACCGGAAATTCGAGTTCTGCGGGAGTGCGAACTCAACCTTCTGGGATCGCCATTGTCAGTTGATGCTGTTCCCGCTGCGTTGAACGAGAAAACCTCGCAAGCAACCCGTCTGACTTCCCGACTATCTTTACTCGATTCCCACCAAGCTTTGTTTTTGTTGAAAAATTGTTTCAGCATTCCAAAGCTAATGTATATCTTGAGGACTGCACCGACATGGAATTTCCGGAAGGAACTTACGGATTTCGATGAAGTGATCCGAGAATCACTATCATCGATATCTAACATCGCCATTTCGGAGAAAGTTTGGAGTCAAGCATCACTTCCAGTAAGCAAAGGAGGACTTGGTATTCGGCGAGCAGTGGATTTGGCGCTTCCGGCCTTTTTGGCTTCCGTCCACTGCACCTCAAAGTTGATATCTGAGATCATACCTGGCGCTGACGTGGACGATATATTGTTTGAACCGAATGCTTTGTGGAACCAGTTGACGGCTACCGTTGAACCGGTAAACAGGAAAAGCCAAAAAGAATGGGACCTGCCAGTTGCGGATATGATTTTCAACACTTTGATGCAATCGTGCGATCAAGTTGAGTCTGCTAGGTTGTTGGCGGTTTCTACGAAAGAATCTGGGCTGTGGCTAAATGCGCTTCCCGCTCCAAATCTAGGAACGTTGCTTGATAATGACACCTTCCGGATTTCAGTTGCACTTCGATTGGGAGCTCCTATTTGCCATCCACATGTGTGTCTCTGCGGGAAAATGGTCGACGTTGCGGGTACTCATGGTCTCTCCTGTAAATTCAGCCGGGGAAGACACTCAAGACACAACGCATTGAATGAAGTTGTTCGGCGTGGTCTCGTTTCAGGATCGACTCCGGCAATTCTTGAACCACCGGGACTTGAACGTTCGGATTCCAAGAGACCTGATGGTTTGACCTTAGTGCCGTGGAGTCAGGGGAAGCAGCTCATCTGGGACGTGACATGCGTGGATACTCTTGCCCAAACGTATTTGTCTGGCTCTGCTGCGGAACCTTGCTACGCGGCAGATTTGGCTGAACGAAAGAAAGTTGAGAAGTATCGAAGCTTAGAAGGACGTTTTGTTTTCTGCCCCCTTGGCTTCGAGACTTTCGGGGCATGGGGATCATCGGCCAAAGAACTTGTATCCAAGATTGGAAAGAGGATGATTGCTCAGACAGGGGAAAAGCGTTCTTTGGAATATCTCCGCCAGCGGATTAGTATAGAAATTCAACGTGGAAATTCCGCCTGTGTTTCTGGAACGCTTCCTTCTTCCCGTGGTCTCGAAGAGGCTTTTTATGTTTTAGCCCTGAAGTAGCTTTTGCTGTCTTTTTGTTGACCTTTTTGTTGGTGATTCAGGTGTGTTCATATTTATTATAATTTAATATTAAATTTTTTGGGACTTATCGGGATTTTTATTTTGTGTTGGATTTGCGGATGGTACGCTTGTACCTCTAGCGCAAAAGCTCACTTTGGATGGTGAGGACTGTTTTATGAGAAAGAAAAAATATGCAATATCAGCGCTTATTGTTTGCCCTCGCTGCAGAAAACAAAGAATTCAACTTCCGGCTATCGCGTATGCGAATGAGTTGGCTGATACCAGAAGACGAGAATGAACCGGAAGTAGAGGCCCGAAGCGCAAAGACTATATCGCACACTGACGGAGAAGTTAAGCGGGATTTTTTGAAACATGTCGTCCTTGATTCTCAAATGTTGTTCTCTCACTTTGGATATTCAGTAAAATCGAAGAAATAAGAAGAAAGTTCTCTCAAAAGAATCATCCATTTTTATTCAATTGCGCTAGCAGGATTTGAAGTAAAAGTCTTTGATTTCCGAGCTCCACCGCTTTGTTCTCGAAATCTTGTAGAGCAACTGCAGCTTCTTGGTCAAATTTACGTTGTTGGAACTCGAACTTCATAACATTCAGCTCTTGTTTTTTCTCCGCATTTTTCGAATTTTTTTGAAGCATTTCGGTCACAATATCGGTCGAGGCCTTCAACTTCTTGGCGGGTTGTTCATCGCTAGCTGGTTCTTTCTTCTCCGCGGACTTTGCGAGACGAGCGGAAATGGTTTCCACTTCCGGTTCAGGTGATCCACTAATGCAACTTGAAGAAACAAGATACCGTAACAAGCAAATCGATTTTCTGATAATTTTTCTCTTACAATCTTCTTGGAGCACCGGGTCAACCAAGTTCCTCAACTGTTTCGTCTTCATCCTGCATTTCGTTTTCATAGCGCTTGTCAAAGTCAGAATCCACACTTCCGGTTTGGCTCATGGTGGCTTCGAGAATAGGGGAATCTAGCTGCCGTATTATTCTCCAACTTGTGGAAGTCGGTTAATTTGTTCGCACCATAAAAGAGCTGATAGATTGTCAATTTCATGTTTGTGAGAATCTGACTGGAACGCCATGAAATTACCCGAGTGACGCGTCTTTGAATTCAACTGAATTCATTCGAAATACACTGCTGTTTTTTACAACCGGGAGTGAGTCAGGTTGTTCATCTGAACTCGAATCAACACTCAAACAACCGGAAATGGATTTTTTATTTTATTTCATTTGTCAAAATGCGTGATGCGTATATGGGTGTGCCCATTGGTCAGTCGCAGGCCGCCTTCCGCACATAGCCGCATAAGCTGAGGCGAGGTTTCCATTGCTATTCAGGCACCCCCCTGAATTTGAGCTTCAGCCAGATAACTTGGAAGAGCTCACATCAAATCAAAAGAGAAATCAGGTTTATTAGTGAATACAAGACACCACTTTCATAAAACTATTGGCTGAGTGTTTCGAAAAATGAGAGCGAGTCGAAAAACGCCGAGTCAAATACCGAATATTCTGCATGTCTTAAGAACCGATAATTTTTAAATGGAAGCTCTGCAAATTAGTATTTTTTATAATTGTGTTCCATGTTTGCCCGGGCTATATCTAAATGCAGTTATCAGTTATAGATGAAAACAGAGTCTGAATGGTTTTCGAGTCACAAACCAATACTGTGGATCGGTCCGTGTAGGGCGTTGGGTTGGATC
Source organism: Isohypsibius dastychi (assembly GCA_034696485.1). NCBI lineage: Eukaryota > Metazoa > Tardigrada > Eutardigrada > Parachela > Isohypsibiidae > Isohypsibius > Isohypsibius dastychi. The sequence continues at coordinate 5,953 of JAQIWT010000306.1, forward strand.
ATGGTTCAGGTCAATGAGACACATTCCGCGCGAAAACGGCAAGCAATTCATACAGGCATGACAGAATAATCGATAACGTTCCTTTTGAAACTGAATTAATGCTGGAAGCTTAAAAAACATTGAGCTGACTTGTTGTGAACATTTGATTTTAGAGAATCAAATACCTATAAATCTGTTCTGGGGTTCGGCACGCTGCTTTCATAAAAACCAGTTAAAAATAACATGGGTCGGTGAGTGCCAAAGAATACGAAGAAAAACATCAAGGAAAGTCCACACAGCCGATCGAAGAGAAGTAGTGGGCAGCTAATGATAGATTTATTGCAGCCAGGTACACAGCATATTCAGGTTTTCTTTTTTCACCATATTTTACCGTTCCATGTGCCGTTGCTTCCGCCAAAAATTGAAAAGATGTACTGAAGATATCGTTGGAGACAACCAACTGGAATTGTTCGGCTAGACTCTGTCAAGTGAACGATGATCAGTCTTTGTGGCCGTGAGGCAGCGTCCGGGTATCGTTCACAATTGTGAGCCTGAACTTTTTTGTTATTGCGAAGGCTAAAATTTTAGGATTCTGTTCGTTTTGAGCAACTTTAGAATAGTATTCGACAGGAATCAAATGACGATTCTTCAGTGAAATCGATGCGGAAAAGTTTCTTCCAAAGATTGATGGCTGAAAGCCTCTTCGTATTACGGCGCGATTTCAGTACCGGATAACAAGTGAGACGTGATTACAATATTCAGGTAGCACCATAATGGTGGCGTCCGGAATGATCTGGCCGAAGGGAATATATCTTTACGGCAAAGATATACCGAGCCCATAAACATACGAATGCACTAGTCGAGAGTCGATAAATTGAATGTTGTTCATTACCAGCCGGTTATTTCCAAAAACCATGCAAGCACAAGCTTGTCTTATATGCAAGAAAACCAAGGTTGTTTGAAGTGTACTCGAGCGTTAGGCTCAATAGGAACAGCTTGGTCAGCTAGGGGTAAAAAATTGTAAGCAAACATAAGTGCGCTCGGGACAATGTCCGTTAGCGCATGGCTCAGCATAAATCAGTTCGTTTATGTTTAGATGCTTTCACGCAGCATTTGCTTCTCGAGGATGCTACGACTTTTGTTATTTGTTCGCCGTTGCTGAGGACATACGAACAACTGTTTCGTCCAAGATGAAAGAAGATCTGAATGTATTTGCAAGTTTTCAGAATTTTTCATGAGTTTCGATTTTGGCGGAATTCATTTTTGATTTTTGCTCGATCAGTTCTCTCACTTTTCAAACGGACAATTTTTCAATGGAATAAAACATCAGTTCAGTATAACATACTTCATAGAAACTGCTGAGCATCGTCGCGGCTTTTGTTCGTTATTCTTGAATGAAGATCATCCTTTTCTTTTCAATCAGCCGATGAGCCCGAAGCTTCAGACTTGATTTCCAGAAAAAGATCAATGTGATCTTTAAAAGGATATTTCGCCCGATGTTCATAATGCCAACCAGAACACGTTTCCAAAACTCAATATCCATGCGTCAGTGCTTCTTGAATTTCATATGAACACCATATTCTCATCAGAGCTCGATCGTCATTGCTGTCGCGACACAGTTGATTGAGCTGTTGCCCCGCAACTGTTTGGCAAAGCGGGAAGAGGAGTTTCTCGTAGCGGTACGGTTATACATGAAGAGAGAAATCGTTGGGTTAGAGTAACGTACATTAGATCCGGCTAGATATCTGCTCGGTTGAGAACAAATCTCAAAACGTCTGGTCTTCAGCATTTTCTTGACTAGTATTCCAACATCCAAAATGTTCCCAAATCACCATTGCTCTGACTTGGGATTCCCGATTCGGAATTATCATTCGATTGTTCCTTCTTCAAAAATCTCATCGGAAAGGTGTTGGAGCTTCTGCTCTCTACCGAGAGCAAATCCGTGCAATGACTTCGTCAAAAGCGGATTTCTTGGAAATGAAAGGATCTTCACCACCAAGGTCCAGTTGATTGTGTATTTTCTGGCTTATTTTGTTGTCCCCATGGACGGATCTCCGCTGAAATTCGGTCACGGGTGCAAAATTGAGCTAAGCTCTCGATCCGAGAATTCACTGACTTGCCGGGCTGAGACTGGATTGACGAAAGATTAACCACTATCAAAGAACCGACCCAGATCCACAGAATTATTTGAATCGAAAAGAATCGCACGAAAACTCTCACAAATTTGTTTCGACTTTCTCAGTGATGATTCAGCTTCCAAATTTCCAAAAAACATTTTCACCTTGAATCAATGGATCGGACATCAACGAGGAACGGTAGATGAGAAAATATCTCAAGTCGAAAAGTCTGAGAGACCAAGATTCAAAAGTGGTGAAAAAATTGTTATTCTTACGTCTGGAACAACCGGAATCGATATCTTTCCCCAATTCAGACTTCACTCGATGCTCTTCTTCCATGAACCTGGATTCGTTTGAAGTAATTCCTTACTAACAAGCTTACTCAAAGAGGAGGTCGACTTAAACTGATGACACAACCCATCCACCTACCAGGGCAGTGCTGACAGAAAAATCAGACCATGAGATGCTCCAATCAATACGATGCTCAGGTACATTAGAAAAAAGTAGATTCGGAAGATTTGCAAGAGACTGTGAGCCAGCACAATGATCACGCCAACTTCTGTTAACGTCTTGCATTTCACCACGTACAAAACAAACATTTAAATGAGATCAGTTTCAGTTTGCCGTGTAGTCAACCCACCGACGAGCTCGTATTGTTCAGCTTATCATAACTTTTCTAGGTTCTGCCATCCGCTGTACTGAGAACAAACGTTCTAGCGATGTGAACTGGAAACTCTACGGATATGAGAAGGCTCTGGTGGGAAAATCTTGATTCTAAAGTGGAAAATTTAATCCATTGAAAACGTACAATAACCAGATTCACCAGCGAGACTGCGTTTATTCCGTTTCCATATTCCACCAGTTGAGTCACTCCCATCAAGTTGATTTCGATCATGACAAACGTCCAAACCACAAGAACCGCAGGATAATGATTAAATCATGGCAATACATAAGTCTCAACAAAGATGGCCATGAATGATGATCCGAGGTTCACCACAGTGTCAGTGGCGATGCTGCTCATAGAGAAAAGAGCACGTTTTTTACGTGAAATCTCCGAGACCCAGTCGGTTGGTCATAATATCGATGATGTATGATAAGCCATGGAAAATAATGGCCCAAATGTGCGACTTTGCTGATCTTAATGCAGTGTGGTTCTGTGAGCTGCATGGCAAAAGCAAAATCGTTAAGACCTGCACTGGGCAAACACGATTCAGCAGAATATTGACATGAATTGTTCAGCTGAAATCTCGGATATGCAGATTCAAGAATACGCGCTCAACCTTCAGGCCATGAGTCAGAGTGTCATGAAATACCTGGGAGCAACACAACTCTCACATCACTTCGAAGCAGATGTTCTGTACATGCACGAATTTGTGCGCTCATATCTCAATAAGTCACGAGCCGGAATCTCCTCAACATCAACTATAGCATGTGAGTCAGCGCCGGCAACCATATCGTCTGGGGAAACAACGCCATGAGCTCAGCGCAGTAAAAAGTAATGTAATAAAGAATAATAACTCGCCGATCTCAACTCAAAAATAGAATTAAGTTGATCAGTCTCAGGGGAGTTTCACGCGTGTACGCACTCATGAGTTTGGACATTCTCCAGTTCCACAGGAAAGATGTCGATGAGATCCTTCCTGACTGGTTGGTCATTTCCCGTAGCATAATGACACTTGATGTGGCTACGAGATCAAATTACATCACAGAATTTCCACGACGAGCCTAACTGATCATGATGGGTCATTTGAACGCTGCAACAGTTGCCCTCTGTATTTAACCACCTGACTGAATCGTCCAAACAGTTAGCACCGAACAGTTGATATTTCTTGGCTATCGAGTTCACAGCTGATCAACTTTCCGCTCTGACTAGCGACGACACCTGCAATTCTGGGTCGTGTTTCGGTAACAAGCCAGTGATTTTGCTCTGAACTGCTCGGTTAGTGTAGTCTGTTTCATCCGCGAAGACGAAATAGGTATTTAGCCATCAAGTCACGTGAAAATTCATGAAAAGGTCTCAAAAAATGTGTGAGTTTGGCACAAGACCTAGGTTGTCAAGCTTTGATTGCTCTGAGCGACTCGCTCATGGGGTTTGCAGTAATATTCGCAATGCGAATATTGTGACTTTTATCCGGATATCATCCAGTGTCATAAAGCTAACAAAGACCGTAACTTGCATGTGCGAGTTGATGAGTATAGCGAAACTGCATGAAAGGTGAATAGTCAAACCGCTATCATTCAAAGAAACATCTTAAATTCCGAATTTCAAACAAAATAAGGCCATGCTGTTGCTTTCTACCGCATACAAAATCTGTGAAACTTGTCAGCATGATGCTGGGACCGCTCCACGCGACACATCACTCATTTGCCACACAGTTGCCGAGCGACTGCTGTCGTCTGACACGTTTCGATGAAAGCCGTGCACGATAATAAACATGTTGTCAACAGCAATGGCCAGCACAAGAAACGTGATCACTTCGATAATTATTGAAGTCGCAGGTAGACGAAAGTAGCTGTAGAATCCGACTGATGCGACGGAAGACGCAAACACGATGGTCACTCCAACCATAATCAGGGTGATTTTCGACCCAATGAGGCTGCTCTTCAGATCAGTGTACCGTCCGAGCGAGAGGGCAATGGAGACGAACATGACGATATAACTGAGCGAAACAGTTTTTACATCTGCTTGACTGGATCGCGTTATCTCGTCCTGAATTAAGCGCTGCAACAGAGGGTGTCAGTTCGAATCGAGTCGGGTGACAGTGACTCCACTTACTCCTTGCATGTAGGAGATTGTTGGACTCTCAGCGGAAAAGTTGTTCAGAGAATTTATCACAGCAGCTTCCCATGCTAAGACTCCTTCAATCAACGTTTCATTAGCTGGGTTCTTCACAGGAAACGTAACCACAAGAGCTATGGATTCTCTGTAATCCCTTCCGCCGAAATCTCTAAGTGCCAGGTGAGTTTCAACAGGAACCCCACCCTTGCCACAATGACAAGGTTATGTTCGTTACCAACGATTGGTCCTTAATTATGAGAAGCAGTCTTTCTCTCGATATAGCACCTGAAACAATGACGAGAAACCTACGTTCCTGTGAAGCTCTTGTGCGACAATCAGTTCAAGCCGTATTTCCCGGAAAGGTTTTCTCTTCGTGGTTTTCTCGCCTTCCACGAACGATGCCGCAGATCACAAAGGTTAGCACCGTTGACGTAGAAAGGTTGAACAGGGAAAGCGATATCATCCACATGCAATCATTTTCTACGAACAACAATTTTTGGATATCTGTCATAATTTAACGTGTGGTCATCAAAACACGCTTCTTCCGAAAATTCTGAACTCTGATCTTACTTTCGAGCCGATGGTCTGAGGTCTGGCAGTTGTCTTCTTTTTGGTGAGTTTCATACTTGGTCTCTCGGTGAATGCTTGAATGTCTCGAGTTTGATTCTGGTTGCTGGACATAAGGTTCGGAGGGAGGGCTTTGCCAGCAAAGGTATTAAACGGGAAATAATCAAGTCCCCTGTGAGACGTTGGAGTATCTGTGAGGGCATGCTTTTTCGGGAAGGGTGAGTAAGAACCTGTGGATAATCCCAAGTGAACCCACATGTGCACAGCGCTACACTTTTCTTTTCCATAACGTCACATGTTCCGAACAGAATCAAAAAACTATCACCACAAGCGGTCACCCATCCATGAAAGAAGTCTGTGTGAGTGAGGGTTTTGTTCGTCTTGATGAATGTCTGGCTAGCTAGAAACATCCTCTTTTCTTACTGTTATTTTGGTACAGAAAAATTTCTTACTGTTCAGATTAAAGTCTTGTTCATCTCGACGAAGAAGATGAGTTTGTTCCGGGGAGCAGGCCATGTGACATGCTAGGGTTCTGAGGTAGAGATAACACTCGATTTTTTCGGCATACGTACTGGCCGTATAAAGGAAAGCTCCCATTGTCTTCAACTGATCATTATCACAGCAGAGATCTGGCGAAGTGCCATCAGGAAAACAGAGCGAGAAAAGAACCGTTTTGTGACTGATCATTCCCGAAACGTTTGATTGAGAAGATAGCGATGCAGCGTGGAGGGCAAGCGGGTGAAATTCTCGCGAGCCAAGAAATTTTAATGAGCACCTCAGGACATTAATTACTGACCGACGCTGGGTAGTTGATAGCTTATTTGCAAAAAGAACCGCCAGCACAGAAGTAACTGAAAAATTACATGCGTATCTCAGATATCTGAAAATAATGATTCAGGCTTTTTAGCTTGTCAAAACAGTTGAAACCTTCCTACTTGAGGTGAAAAGCCAACTTAAGACACACTCGCTTGCGTGTAAAATTCAGGACAATTGACTGATGAACGAATCACCTTTGCGAATTATGAAAGGGAAGTAGTCCTTTAAAATTCCTATACCATCGGTGTGATTCATGGACCGCGTCGGGCCATCATGAGGGCAGTTCTTTTTCTTATCTCCCACCTGAGCGCATTTACCATACCAGGTGTATCCTGGTGGTCTGAGAGATGATCCCGTTGACATGCCTGCTGCGAGTGCACCCTCCAACGACAGCAAAACAACAGCACCACAGACAATCATCAGCCGAGATCGCGGTCTGCTCTTGCGCTTGATCGACATGACGGATGCAAGAACAAATAAAGTCAACAACACTTAAACCGATTCCCGTCGTGCAAATTTGATGGACAGAAAGAAGTCTCAACGGACGAAAGTTAAATCGGGAAAATCAGCGAGCACTAATTTCAGAAACAGCCCATCGAAACTGGATTCGATTGAACTGGTTGGCTGTATTATCAGGTGATTTCTCCGTGTATGTCCAGTTTGCATAATTAAGGTCATTTTGTATGTGACAGGACAGACGACCTGATTCCCAGATCTGCTGAAGCTCAAAAAACCCATTCAGGAAAATTGAACTATTATTTGATCATTTCGATGATGATCAAATTCATAAACAGATGAGAGCAGCTGTAATATCCAACTAGAACAATGGAAGGTGCGAACACGATAATCACTCCAGCTGAACCTAGTGTGATTACAACAAAATGCTTATTCACAACAAGAAATAAAAGGATATAACTTTGTGAAATGTGTACTGAAACAGCGCCAGTAAGGTTACTTTTCTGTGAAGTTCTGGTGAGACACTCAGTTGCAGCCGTGTCGTTCACCGAAGTCTTTTTGTAGTTTTGTTCTTACCATGCTCCGTGTGGCAGATTGTGGTGCTTGCACGTTCAGCGCATAATGCTCGAAAAAGATATCATTGACATGCAGTCCTTACCTGAGAACTACAACGTCTGAAAAATCTTCATAATAAAACGCGATCCAATCACCAAAACTTGCTCCTATCGTATATTTTGCTGTCTGATTTTTCGTTCGACAAAAGCTTCGCATTTAGGTGGTCGTTATCTTCTTTGAGACTGCTAGTCTTGGCCTCTCAGAATGAGCATGTATCTTTCGAGTTCGACACTGATCAAGATAAATGAGTTACGGAGTGCGAGATACGACACCAAAGAGAATAAACGGTAAATAATCTACTCAGCCTTGAGACGTCGGTGTCTACGTGGGGATGTTTTTGATGGAGAAGGGTGCGTGAAACTCGTCTGATTTTTCCAAGTGAGCCAACATGCGGTGAGCACCGCGAAATTCTCTCGCATAAACACCACTTGTTTTGATCAGAACGAGTTAATTTTTGGTACGAGCGTTCAGCCATCCTCTGATGTTATCCGAGGGAACAAAGATTTGGATCGGCTTGATGAATGTACTGCTTGCTCGGAACACAATTTTGTCTCATTCTCATCCTGGTTACTACTCAGTTTTGAACCCAATTTAATACGAAGAAGAAAGTGACTTTGCTCATGGTAGCATGCCATGTGACATGCTGGGGTTCTGATGTAGATACAAAATTCGACACCACCTCTGGTAACTGTCTCGCTTGAATGAAGGGAGGTCCCTGTTGTTTGTGACTGATCATCGTCACAACAGAGATTCACCATGGTGCCCTCTGAAAAACAGAAAATGTAGAGAATCATTTTGTTTATCAATCTGAGTTGCCGGAACGCTTGAGTAAGAAGATAGCAATGGAGCGTGAAGAGTTAATGGTTCAGACATTAGCAAGAACCGGTTGACGGTAAACAAGTTTGAAAAAAAGATATTTAAAAAGTGATGAAATGATTGTTTTTTTATTTCACCATCAGAAAAAACGTCGACAACTGGAATTCTGCACGGAATTACACACAAGATTATTGTTCTGGTTCCAGTTGACTCACAGTTTCTGACGCAGAGTTTGCATAATCAGCGAGTTTGCCTGAATAAAGAGATGGCATTACGTCAGACTGATCGAGTAATTTCATTAAGGCTTTTGCGTAACTCTTCACATTCTATGAACGACTGACATTTTCGGCAAACATTGTGTATTCTGAGCGACTGGCGAGATCCCGCCTCCTCGAATGTAAGGTTATCCAAAATGTGAAGTATATTTTGGTGCACGTGGATCCCGGTTTCATGTTGAGCCACGCGATTGGTCCATTGCCTTGACATTTTGTAAGCCCGTCCCACGTTTGATTGATTTTCGATTGCCTGTCGACCTGACTTATCGCCATTTTTTTGAGTTTTCTTTCCTACTGGAAAAAACAGCTATATCTGGCAAGGACGATTTTTCTGTGCTGTCACAGTTTATGGATTTTTCAAAAGCTGTTACGTTTAGTGCACCTGTTCACACAACTGGAAATCCAGGCGGATGGATCTGTCAAGTTGGTAGCACCTCCTGTTCAAGAAGTTGACATCGTGCAGCCATAACTTTTCCAGCCTGGAAATCCAGTCAATCCTGAGAGTATCAATACCCAAAAGGCGAAGGCGAAAACTTCTAGCCCGAGAGAAGATTTGGAAGGGACCAAAACTTTGGCCAAACTGCGTATGCTCCTCACTCATTGCCCATATGGTTGTCCTTCGGAAAAAAAATGATTCCACCAAAGCCTGGAAGGACGCGCATCGCCAGTTGTTTTTGAATGGAGTAGTCGAATCGACTTCAAAAAGCGCATTGAATACCTACAAGATGTGTCGTGTCGTCGCAGCATGCAAAAATATGAGGAAACTTTTGAGTGAAACGGAAGTGGTGAAGAACCTGGAGAGCCAATGACGGAGAGAGACATTCTGCTGCGGGACTTGTGTGGGCTGGAAAGAGAGCTTCGCTTGCAGAAAGAGTCTACTGCCGCCAAGAATGACCGGGCACGAAAAAAGACGAAATGCTGTGGCCAATCTTGGAATGCGCACCGGAAATACCGCTTCAAATCTTGCGCGCTTTAACGACGAAATTGCTGTGGAGGCGGATGAGGAGGATTCTGGAGACTAAGAATCAGCTCATCTGCATAAAGTTGAGGAAAAATATCTGGAAATCCTGGATGCAGGCACTGGTGAGTTTTACGATCATGAAAGTACATTCTGCTTCAAAAAACTATTTTTTCAGTGGGAAAAATACTTGCTTGCAATACAAAAACAGGCTGCATCTACCTCGGCATCTGAAAAAAGCGGGATCCTCTGTTTTTTATATGGCAAATCATGATAGCTTGCATTTTCAGCCCGGGATATCCCGTAAAGTGCGAACAAGACAAAAAAGCTACGAAGCCTATTCGGAGATCCATCAAGCCCATCAGCCGGAAACACTCGCACCAAACGCACAAAAAACAATAATGATGTTTTTAAAAGGTTGAATGACAGTATGATCAAGTTGACCGAATCAGATCTGCTGGACCGGAAGTTGGAACGTGAGCAGCGGGAGAAAGACCGCATTTCGCTGGAATCGATTGAGCTGAGGAAACTTAAACAGCAGCGACTCAAGCGGGAAATTTAACGAAAGGATCAACAGGATCAAGAAAAAAGAAAGCGCAAAGATCGAATGGATGAACATGAACGAGATCGCGAATTTCGACGAGAAGAAGAGGACGTGAACGAGAGTTTTATAAATTGATCCTTAGTTAAAAGGAGTAACGCTTTCACGTAATAACCCGGATAATTCGTAAGAGAACACAAGAGCTTGATTGAACTGACTACGGGATATCCCGGTTTCCGGCATTTTTCAGATAAAACTCCAGAGTTAATGGATCGAGTTGAGAATATTTTAACCAATTTAACACCGTACATGCACGTGTGACGGTTAGCTAAGATAGCTGAAACAATGTAGATTTCTGCCGGTTGCTGCCAAAAAACTTTCTGGTTTTCTTTGTAATTCCCGAAAGCAAAGTACTGTGCTATCTTTCCGAACCCATATTCCACAGCAATCCTTGCACCAGTCATGTCCAGGTTCATTTGACGCTGCACAGGAGTGATTTCGCCTTTTAAGGACGTTTGGATCTCATCGGTCAACGCATAACCTTTATCCCCTTAAATACAATACTCGGGACGTCACTCTTGGTTTTTCGCTCGCAGCCTTGCAAGGAAGTTGCTCTTTAGCACCATATAACAGTCATAATGTCTTCCTTCCGCCGGGCCCGACAAATTGGCAATGAGTCCATTAGGAATGAAAATGCTCTAGAATTTAATCACATGTTGCCAGCAATGCCCGCAATAGAAAGCTCGTTGATCATAGCTTGGTCGACAAACCGCCAGGGCTGTCCCGTCCGTAAATCCCCAGCAATCATCCGCGGAAACATAGATTCAGGTGGATTACTCCATGAAAACAGGTGGAGGAGCCTGGACACGTACCGTATCTCCCTGTCGCGTGATGGACAGCATCCGCAAATTGAACAATATACTCTCTGGATAACCAGGGCTGGTTCAGCGACTCAAGCAAATGGCCATGCAAGTCTTAAATCAGATTGATCGTGTGGCTGGAAATCCACGTCAGCTGAGATTGCTCACGACCCAATAAATCGAAAACGTTGTAAGTTAAAAACGTCCATAGAAAACCTGGCGTAATGTCGTTCGAGATAACGTTTGATATTCCAAGCTTTGAGTAGCATGAGTTCAGCAAAGCATGCTCTTCTCATGCGTCGTCGTCGTTCAAAACGCGCAAGTATCCGATGGTTAAATTTTTGCAAATCATATAAGGAGTAGGCGAGTTTATTCCTCAGCACGGGATATCCCGAAAAAAAACTTCGAGGATCCAGATGAACATCCAAATTCAGAACGCAGGAATTAACGAGGAATCTCGGTTGACTGACGAGCACAGAGACCAAAACATTCAATCAACTCACTTGATTAATAGTTTCAAGCAAGCAAACCGGAAATGATCTAAACCAATTGTTTTGCACATGTCTGTTCAAACTACATCACTGAAGTATAAAACTAAATGAATGAATCAATTGAAATTTGGGATAATAAAACAGAGACCGTACAAAAGATATCCAAGAAAAGCTCGTAGTATTCGGACAGCAATTTCGAAAATTTGAGCTTCAAAGACAGAACAAAATTAAAATCCTCCTCGAAATCCACGAAGGATGTCCGTATCACGCTGAAGACGTACAGTGTCTCCGTGTTTGCGTTGTAGACGACGCTCTTGATCTTCGAGAGCACGTTCGCGCTTCCGGTCCCAATCCTCCATAGCACGCCCGACCCTGAACGTCTTCTTCTTCATTGTGAACGGTGAAAAAACCTTGCTGGAACATTCCCCCTTGGACGCGACTACGTTTTTGATCAACCTCACAAGCTCGAAAAGAATGCGGACAGACACGTCGGATGTGTCCGTTTTTTTTCACAACGTAAACATGTGAAGTCTTTCCACCATCGCTTTCACCATCGCTTCTACTTCCGGCTTCAACAATTTCCGGAATTTCTGAAATGGACAAACATATCAGAAACAATCCGTTCTTCCCTTCTATATCTATCAGAGTCACCGTTTTTTATTATGAGAAACAGGGGTGGGAGAACTGAAAAATTTGCCACTGCTCAACGGCTTTCGTTTTCTCACATGCAGTCGCAGTCAATTTGATTCCGCGGCTCTTACCCGGTTGCCCAGTCTTTCGAGCAATTCCTGCACAAAACTTCCAAAACACCGCAGGGACTGCTATGAATCACCCAAGATGCTCGCTGGTGGTTAGAAAATCCATTGCTCGTGCAGACAGATCAGTTGGGAATAATTATTAAATTAGAAACAGTTTGAACTGACTGGATATCCATGAGATGTTTTTCTGACCTACCTGAGTAAAAAAGGCGACGAATACGTGTGCGCCAAAAAGATCAGCCACTTTGCCCCTGTTCAGTCAGTCAATCGATAGGGTGCAGACTGGCTGAGCATTTTGGCGCACACGTACCTAGCGGACCTGTTTTCAACTGCTGCGGTTGAGCTGAGAAAATAGAATTTTACTGGATATCCAGGATGTAGGTAGCTTGTACTAAATTAAGGAACCTTCTTTGCAGTTTCCTCCTTTTTCCCTCGCAGTGGTCGTACGTCTCATCGACCTGCGCATCTTCGAGCAAGGTGGAGTTGATGGAGGACATACTCCTTCTGTTGTTGAAGAGCAAGAGACTTTACGAAGAATCAAAGTAAAGTGGAGACAGCAGATCGAGAGACCAAATGCAGGATGAGAAATGACGAAATGATGCGTCGACGAAAATATAAAAGTAAATGTAATTTGAGAAAGTGTAGGAAATTGCAAAGGGGCCGAGCCTGACATTTCGTACCCCTTGCCCGACCAAAATGTACGTGGAAAATATATGTCTTTGGTAGATTGTAAGAGGTCTCGCAAAGGCCCTATTGACTTGTTGTGGCGCAAAATGCGTGATGCGTATGTTCTGTCATCACTCCAGAAACTTTAATTAGATAGAGATGCGCAGATGGATTTTGTCCAAATATTTGAAAGCACTGATAAGATCCATGATGTGCAGGAAGTGGCTGGTGGAACAAAGACATTCACTAGGAGTGGTGACGGAGAAACAGGGGATTATTTGCTGAAAATCTTTTGTGCCAGCATAACTGAACGCTATGATAGCTCGAGCTATTGCAAGATTTCACGATAACATCACGGCGGTGATATTTCTGCAAAGCGTGAAGAACATCATTTTCTTGAGGAGCTTGTCAGTCGATTTACCAGCACGAACATTGTCAGATTTCGTAAACGTTCCGGTTTGAATATGCAGTAGAACTCGGCACCTGAATAGTTCGAACAGACATCTTGTTCGTTTATACATGTAAAAACTCAAGAGCCCACTGCAATATCAAACTGTGTCCTTGGAAGAAATACCACAGAGAGATGCGGGAAACGCTCAACGTTTTGTTGATCTAAAAATCGAAGTTCAATCACAAAACGAGCTTGTTCAAAGCTGATCAAAGTTGTTTTTGCTGGTAATTTGGACTCAAGGTAATCAATGTTATGATAAACTTTTGATTTCGCGATGAACAGCAAGCGTCAATTCACTCGAAATAATTGCCTAAATCAGTGCTCCGTCGATGGACATTCCATGGTCGGGCAGAATATACTCGAATGGAATAATGGCGTATACTGTCTCAGAGGCCAGCCCATGTTTCTCTGAGCTGCTTATCCACGAGTGCATAACATTTTTTTTCTGTAACGCAAGGAAGGGACGGCGGTGTCCACCGATACTACCAAAAAGAAGACCAGTCCGTTTGACAAGCGAACCCTACTGTACCGTTTCATTGTTTGCCAGTTGAGTGTTCTGCCCGAGGTAGCTGAATTTGCCTGTCAAAACCGTTCGTCGAAGAGAGAAGACAGCTGTTTGAATTTACGAAAACAACTCACGAAACCACGGGATGTCGTCTTGGATGCACTCAGGGACCAGTTTCTGGTCTCCAAACACATAGCGGGAAACCTGCTTGTCCTCCTTCTTAGCTCACCGTCAGTTCAAAGCTTTACTGACATCTTTACCTACAAGCGAACATACATAGAAATCAGCATCTCCTAAGCTGAGCTTTGCACTTAATCAGACACTGAAAGCAGCAACTGGATCAGCTCATCCTCCAGTGGTGTTCGTTCAAACTTCATGGCCGGCCAACTAGACTGCAATCAGTTTACCCGGCATGTGGGAACTTCAGTGACTCAGCTACGATACATATCTTCACTCGATGGTGTGGCCAGTAACATTCTTGGTAACTCGTTACAATGAAACACTTAAGATCTTATGAATGAGAAATGAGATTCGATCCGCTTTGGAATTTCATCGTTTCACGAAAGAGAACTTCAGACCGATTCAACATTGTTCATTCGGTGCATTTCAACCCCTCGCCAATGCTCCAGCAACATTCCAACCACTTCAATATTCTTCAAAACTTTTTGCAAATCTCCAGAACGCCTCATGAGTGTCCTTACGAAAGCGACATGTTACAGCTTGAACGGTACTTCGAGAACTCCACTCAAGACGGGTCAATCGAAAAGTACTCAAACTTTACATTCACTGCCAGAGGCCATACACTTGCAAAAAGAGCGTGAAAGTGTGTGAGTTGGTGAGAAAACATGCATCCGTAAAAAATGCGGGGAACAAGTACGCCACGCGTACACTGAACAGACTTGGAGAGGGGTGTTACAGTAGACTAGGAAGAAATCACAAAAATGGGAGGGGGGCGCAGATACGGAAACGGTAGCAGCGAACGACAAACATTCCGGAGCTATTTGTACGTTTCACGCTTGAGATCACGAAAATAAATTTGTCGTCGATTTCTCTGTTTTCTCCCAATTGCTCAAAAAACACCCATATACACCATGTAGAAAATAAACCCCGGATTGTATTGCAGGGACTTCTCTAAAAAAGCGGGAGAGCAAGAGGATCCTCGGGACACGGGAGTGCCTCTTTGGCGCCAGTCCCTTGACGTGGATCTTGTTGCCGTCACCATCCCAAGCAAACCTCAAACACTAGAGTGTTAGGATCAGATATTTAAACTAGTTCAGATTACCATGAACCATTTGGAACTCAACTGTAGTGAATGAATCATCAGATAGGAAGTGGAACTGACAGAATGAAGATTGAGACTGTTAAAGCCGACGTTATCGGGGTTGAGCGTATAGCTAAACAGCTTGCTAGACAGAAGGCACTCTGTCAGCGTGACCTCACCTGGATTGCGGATGGAATGTAGGCGCAAAAGGTGGAGGATGCCATCGAGGAGGATCGCAGCAAATTGAGGAGATGAGATGAGAAGAAGTAAGAGGAGTAGCGTCAGCGAGCGTTGGTAAAGTGGTACGATGAGATTGTGAAACGACGTAATAAAAAAGAAAAGGATGGGGGACTAACCAGAAAACAAAGAGTAAGTAAATTAGGTAAATAAATCCAGCTTCGAAAATGAGCGAGGAAGATCGCGAACCAAGCGATAAGAAAGACCAGAATGAGGAAAACTATTTGGCCGCCGGCGAGAACAGCGGCTCCAAATCCTTTGGCTAAATCGCGTCCGACAAAGACGATTTTGACGACCACGAGGAGGATGACGATGACGATATCGATGGAGGAGAAGGTGAGCAGATGAATTAAGTTAGAGGGGATGAACGAGAGAGAAACATGCGGGGCATCGCGCAATTTGGTTGGGAAGGTAAGAAAAGAGCTTCATTTTTCGAAAGGATATTTCTATGACTCGTTCTAGCATTCTATGTCACCCCACCCAAGAATGAGAAGAACAATTGTATCCTCTGGTTCTTCTCAGCAAGATCAAATTTAGTGAAAAAGTCCGCCTTGCATTCTCTTTGAGGTCATGGTACTGGTTGACCCTATCGGCTGCTCCCAAGATCCTGCGAAGATTCTGTTGTTTAATGACTGCCAAAGTGCTTTTGCATATCCCGGTGTAAATGTCAAGTTTGCAAGACTCAACCATTGAGATAAAAAATTCATTTCAAGACCCACTCGGTTCACCTGCAGCAAAAAAAGCACGATTGGTCAAGCGATTTTTTCACATTTCGTAATTTTTCCCTGATTGTCGATGACAAATGCTTTGGCTGATAAAAAGATATGCTTTTTGATTAAGAATATGCCAATACCGAGTGCCTGCGTCTGGCTGGAAGAATCGGGGAGAACCACTCATTCGATGCTTGGTGAACGTCTCTGACAAGTCCGTTCGCATTAAATTTTGTTTTCAGAACAATTTTTGGGAAAAATCCACTGGATTCCAAAATATAATGAAGGTCAGTTTTTGCAGGAATGTTTTTAAAGATGGGGAGCTCGCTGATGTTCATGATTTTCATCACCTCTTTTCATCGATCTGGTTGTTCGATTATGGATAGCGATGTCGCACATGTCAGTCTCGGTTTAGATACTTGAAATTGTTTGGGGAATTAACAAAGAGATCGGATTTGTCCGTATGATATGTTCAAATTTGGGCAGATAAGGTATCATGTTATTAACAGTTACCTGATCGATCGTGATGGTCAGATTGAGATTGATATCACCCCGCTTTCGCAAAACAGTAGTCTATAAACGTAATTCGATTCGGCCTAGTCAACTTTCAATCATCTGGCGTTCATTGATCTTCCAGGCCGTTGTTGAGAACGAACAACTCGCAAATGGGTGTGATAAATTTTTCACGAGATAGTTGTTGATGTGGACCACTCCGTTGTTCTTTCGGACATGAAGATGTCCACCGCAGATGCTGAGTTCGTCTCTGTGGCGACGGGCGAAAAAGTTTGTTTTTTAGCAAATTTATCGTAATGGCTGCGCGGGTGAGATTCGACCGCTTCGCTTTACCTATCATAGCAACAACCCGCCCCATTCAGGTTTTCAACAACTCCCTCCCCCCCCCCCCAGTTTATTTTTATTTTTTTACCTTTGGTAGTTCTTTCCCCCCTTGGGGCCGGGGGTACCTCCGAAAAAGAGCAAACTGCTTGCATTTGTAGATATACATTTTTTCCGGGAAAATGTTGGGAATGTTCTCCAGCACACTGGCAGTCGCTGTTCCTGAACAAATTGTTGCCGTAACTCAAATCCCTGCTGATTTATGCAGCAAAAAAGTTGCAAAACTCAAAAATAACGAAAAAGGTGAAGTTTCACTCATCCCAAATGATTTTCACATGTATGACATCAGTATAAAACTTGTATTCGGGCATGAATTCGGGATCGAAACAAAAAGATACTCTATCTACTGTATCGTGGTTATTCTTAACCAGTGGTGGATTTTCGAGGGGGAGCGGGGAATTTCCCCTCTTATCGCTCAGCTTCCTCCCCATGGCGGCCTTCCTCCCGCGAGGAGGGGAGGAAACTTTTCGGACAGTTTTTGCGATTTTCCTTAGGCAATATTCATGTCTTCAGGCTACAAAAACAAAAAGACCGCTGAAATTTTGTACGTGGGGAGGGTATACTATTGACCCAGAAAATGCCTTTTGCCTACCGTTTGGCGGGCATATTGTCCCCCACCCCCTTCATGTTACGCTCATCGCGATTGTAGAAAGTGGAATATTTAATACAACATAAAGAAATTTCTTATGCAACCCGCTTATTTTATTCACGTCAACCGGAGGCTTTCTAATTTCTCTTGATTATGAAACATTGGAATTAGTCTTTCCCGGTACGGTCATTCTTTGGAAACTCTTATGCCGCCATAAGTCGACGTCTGGTACGTCGCCAGTTGAAAATACCTTAACCAAGAATTCAATCAGGAAATAGGTATTAATTCCAAACAGACCCAAAAGTTCATCAAATGAAGGCTAGTTTCACATTCATTAAATCAGCTAAATTTCATTGTAAAATACCTGGTAGATCAAAAGTTGTTCTTGACGAAATGGCGAGCAAGTTTCTTGCTGGTTACCTTGGGTTTTTTGGCGATTGTAAATTTCACGGTGAATATTTCGAAATTTCCTTGGACGGACAGGGCCTAACATAGTGTGTTACTTCAACACACTGTGTGTAACTTTAAAGATTTGTGTGTGACTTTCAAACTCCTTAAAGTAACACACAATTGTACGAAAATTACTTTTTTCACGCTGGAAATATGTTTTGAACCTCTGTTTCAAGTTGAATATTACTTTTGGAGAGTAGTTTTCTATGCCAGTGTTGACAGATAGCATTCTAAAGGC
>JAQIWT010000307.1:0-23963 GCA_034696485.1 Isohypsibius dastychi
ACACCCGCTGACAGCTCAGTGGTCTGGGACCACCATGAAGGACATCATCATGACAGAAGAGATACCAACCGTGAACTACATGCGTGATCGATCACGAGAACAAAAAGTCGGATATTGCACTCTGAACTGATTATAAAATGACGGTAGCCCACAACTGTCGATCAACATGGCTTTGACGAGCAAAAGATCTTCTAGTTTGCTTGTAATGTGCGGTTGTGGTTCAGGTGAGCACATTTAGTCGAAAAACTTTGCCCTGTATACATCTGACTGTCGGATACGAGCTAGATGCGAACTTTTGGTTTTCGCCTCACTCAGATGAATGCTGTTTCCCTAGAGGCACGGATTATTTTCGTCTTGGAAACAGTCGACAAAACCAATCAAAGTAACCCTGTATTCTCCACTGTTCTGAGTTCTCTGAGATCCACAAAATATGCTGAAACTTGGGGGGATTATAATACTATGTGGTAGGTAACGTGATCGTTTTTCATATGCTTTTTTGTGCACTACGGATGCAATGCTGACCACTTCGGTCGCTGAACGCATTACAACGTACATCGCGAGTTGAAGTTTTGGCTCGAAGCGTTTTGTTTGTTGTTCCTACTGGTTTAATGACCTATTTCTTCTCAGGAGCCCTGGCAGCTGCCCAAGAGGACTCAACAACCGCAACCTTACAAACTGACACCACCATTCTGGGGGCTGAGGTTAGCACATTGCCGCGAGAAAAGATAGAGAGGAGGAAATTCACGGTTGATCGGGCAATTGCAAACCTTGCAAAAAACGCTCATGTGCAAAATTTACCTCGTCAGAAGATCCGCAATCTTCCAGTGCACAACCGAAATCAGAATAACACGCGAAAAGGCATTCTTAAGCACGAACCTCAAGCAGCAGCTCACAAGAAAAATCAACTGCTTGCCAAAGGTCAAGAGAGCAAGCGTACGGTACCTTAAAGAACAAGGTGGCTCGCTCCATGCTCATCAAAGCAAGATTGACTGCACGCAGTTCTCACAATAAAGCTTGACCAACAACTAGATCGTCCTCTGGATATAACAAGGAGATGCGAGTGTCGAGATTGAGTGGCGCGGACTGTGTTACTCCTCTTGCTTTAGTTAGTTGACGTTTGTGGTAACTTGTTGCCCTTCTGGCCATTGCACTCTGTTTGTTACGATAACCAATCTTCTGCTCTCTCTACTCTTTCAGCTACTACTGATTGTTCTGATTGTAACCGTGACGGGTAAGGTCACTGCCTCCTAGCCAAGGGTGAGTTAAATCAATTTGCTAACTTACTTAGCTCTCATATGACCTCTGAATATTTGACAGTTCTGATAAGCAAACCTCGCGAACTCGATGAATCGAAAAAAATGACCGGATATTGCAAACGATAGCTATTTTTGCGCTGATAATTGTCTCGCTAATGACTCAGTTGATTTGGGGCGCTGGAGCGTACAAAAAAGGGAAGAAGGGACTCGTGGCTTACCTGCATCAACTAACGAGGTTCATGACTTGGAAATTCTATTCTGTCATAATTATCCCCGGCAACTTTCGCACAAATATTGTTGTCTCCATATGTCTCAGCAAAGTCTTTCTTTTCTCACAGGAAAATGTCAATAGTAACATTGATTCAAGAAGCTCAACGTAGTGCAGCTTGCGTAATTTTGGAATTTCCACCGATCGGTTGGAAATTTCTTACCAGTCTATCGATGACCATGTTAGCACACATGATCCTACCACCAACGTTACACATGGTCATAAATGTGTAGTTTCGTGAGCAGATTTTCTTTTTCAAGAGATACCCTGGGGTCAACTTGCTAGTTCAATGCAATTGCATGCGAGCTATCTTTGTAACGACCAGTTCCCGAAAAGTCGCTTGTGCTCCACACAGCTAATCCGTGTATACCATACGGAGCAATCATTCTGCATATGACTTCAAATGCCAAAATCATCTTCGTGCTTCTAGTTTTGGTAGCCATGTTAATCTTTCTCATTGCCAACCGACATGACTTTCCCAGATTGCGTGTGGATAATTGTCTGAACTTGTTCGAAGATGGTGAGACTCACGAAGATCATCGGCACAAAACATGGAAGCCCAAGGGATGCAGTTTAAAATGGTACTCGATATTCTCCGGGTATGTTTCGCTTGTGCAACACTTTGATTCAAGCAGTACTGTAGCTAATCTGTCGTAGAACTGCTGTCAAACACTGCTTCGAGAGACGGGCTACGCAATCGGCCAAAAATCAAACGAGCATTCTTTTGTTGGGAGATTCACGGGCTCGACAAATCCAGGTATTTTGAATCAACAAAAAAAAGTTTACCAATTGAAAATTGGAAAAATTAAGGGTTCTTCAAAAACAGCTCGCTATATCGTCGGAATTTTTAAAAATTTGCAAAGCAAACAAATTTTTCATTTTTTCATCCTGTTTACACCGCATTCAATACAGGGCTCATTCCACCAGTACTTTTCTCCTGATCACCACCCATACTCGTGCTTGACAGACCCGGAAAACCCGTTCCCGCTCGTTAAAACGTGCAACTTCTCTCATGACTATTCCGAATACCGACTGGTCCTGGAGCGGTGGTGGTCACCAGTGGATCATGATTGGTCAGAGGCGAATTCACTGATCCGCAAGATATCAAGGAAAACAGACAATGAACTCCCGGATTTGATTTACATCAACACCGGAATCCACTTGGTTCGCTGGTGCTGGAAAGCGGAAATTAAACCACTTAATTGTGCAGCAGTTTACGAAAGGTGAGGGTTTTGTTAGTATGTGCTCAAAGCAGTTACTGTTCTAAGTGCCAACTTGAATTTGTTCGCGGAGGAATATCAAAACGTTGTTGAAGTATCTTGGGCCGCTCAGCCGTCGGACTGTTGTTGTTTGGGCACCCATGACGCTTGTACATGGAGAGATCATTCCCCGGCTTTCGGTGAACGGACTGAGAACGAATGAGATACTGCAAGCATTTAACACAGTGGCTCAAAGAGCACTGAATAATTCAAATATCATGTGGTGGTCGTCCTATTTCCAGATTTTCCACTTCTTCAATGATACGTATGACGGAAAACATTTGGGACAGCGCTCCTTGTCTTACGTAACCCAGGTGCTGCTCAACCTACTGTGCAATCGATTTACTTCGACAAACTTGCAACCCTCCGACTATTGTTGTTCGTAAAGTACCGAATCATGACATGTCCAGATCGTTGCATGTTGTTTTATCTATTTTTTTCATCATCTTGATTAAATTCCCAATCAGTTGCGTTTGTGTGTGCCAAAGAAATATAATTCTTCGATGTGGTGTTTTGCAATGAGGGAGTTCACTTTCGATTCTGACTGCTTACTGTAAAATCTATATATTCGGTGGAACATGACCAAACAACCCAGAAACGTCAAGATAAGAGAGCGAATTTTAAGTTTTAGTCCTCTGCTTGTGAGGAAGCGGAACCGGTCCCGCGAATAGTCGAATCCCGTGGGTCAAGTGTGGGGATTATTGGTGATTGAATTAGCTGACATCATGAACAAAGTCGTCAGAATATAGAATTTATATCATCATTGAGTATGCATAGCTCTATCGACAGATACATGTATATCTTTTGAAAGTAGGGCTGGCAAATTTCGATATCTTGCACTGTCCAAGAATGCTCTCGGGCTTCCTCAGTTTAAAAACATGTTTTCATAAGCTCTGCTGCCGAGATAATAATCAACTACGGAGCTCGGGCCACAGCCACTCGGGTCACCGATGCAGCCCAGGGCGGTAGTGGTCAGAACCGAAGTGTGCACCTTAAGTATCGATGTGTTATGATCATCATACCAGTAAAATCCAAGAGGGTTCAAGTCCTTTCAGCAGGCCACAACAACCTTTCAGCAGGCCACCAATTTACACACTACCCCCCAAACTGGGGGGTAGTGTGTAAATTAGGTTTTTAGAAGAGTTTTCAGAAACCCAGGTTTTTTTTGTGGCATTTTTTCTGATTCAGCGCAGACATTCTGGTTATGGAATTTCGGAACGAAGGAAACTTCGTCTTTACTATGAGCCACCATACCAGGCAGGGTAAAAAAAATCATCTGGTTCCAATATCGCAGAGAGTTTGGAATTTCTACGGAAAGGTCTTTTGTAGTAAAACACAGTTGTTGCATCACTTAAATAAGCGCTCCACCATCCAAAGGTACCAACGGTCAGAATTAAACGGTCCATGAGAGTGAGAACTGCCATATCCATCAGCCGCGAGTGGCCATCGAAGAATATGAAGTTTGAACCATTCATCAGGGTTCTACAGTAAGCCAGGTCGTTAGAAACCACAATGAAAATGGTAATTGCCGAAGACTTCTTCGTGAGATCAATCGTACGAAGCAGATACTCGTCGCTGGCCACGTAGTAACCCAGGTTTTGGTTCTTCTGGGTTAAGAGATCTCCACGTCGTACGTGGATGCCGACCAACTGGATGTTTTGTTCCGGGCAGGGATCCGTGTTTTTTAATTGACTGACCTCTTGGACGATAATTTTCGACGCTTGCACGAGCAGATTCTTGTTGATGCCTAGCAAGGCTCGAATTTCGTCTCTCATAAAGTCAAAATATTTCCATGATTGCAGAAATTTCCACAAAAACGTTGATTTGAACTTGAATGTCTTTCTGATATCGAATGCTCCAGGTGAAAACCGCTCTGTTCCGTTCTCGACAAACATCTTCAATCTGCCTGTGCTTCTTCTGTTGAAATGGCGCATCAGTGACAAGTCCTTCATCACGGGGATCAACCTTAACCCCTTTAATGCAACTGCATAATCTCTTCTCCTCGATCGAGTAACCGGTACCATGTCATTTTTACGAGATATTCCCATTAGAGAGGCTACCATGAAAAGGTAGTTGCCCAGGTTTTCCTTAAGTGCTGCTGAAACCAACACCGGCTCGTTCCTTGCAGTGTACCTACGGCTCTTGTTTCTGAGGTCCTCTGTAATGCGCTCAAGGTGCGACGACTGATTTTTGGAGCGGGTTAGTATGCGGTAATCCAGTACTTCTCTGACCCTGTTAGAGAATCCATATCTCGTGCAGTGTCGCATCCTGGCTACCTACCGATACAGAAGGTTAAGAGAATCGCAGACAATAGTCCTACTCAAGTTAAATCCCAATTACATCCCATGCATTACCTTCAGTCCACAATGGAAACACACAAATGTGGTCGCCAGAAGAAGAATTAAAATGTTCTTCGGAGCCTTTCTACGAAACATTCGGATCTCCATGGAAATTCGCGTCAATGGAGTGTTCAAGGAGGACAGAAACTGTGTGCCCTAAAGATTAGGTGCAGTCATCGGGATGATCACAGCGTATGACATCTAACCAGCTCCGCTCTCTGTTTTTCAAAGCTCCTGATGATTCTCAAAAAAACGCGGGTCAGTCACCTACGCTGCCGCTGGTCAATTCATAAGCGACGCAGCAGAACAATTTTACAGCGTAGAGGTAAACCGGCAGTGGTCCGCACTGAATTTGCACTGACTGTTATGTCAAATCGGTTGCGAATGGCACCTCTCAATAAACTCGTGTTTCGCCTCCGATTTCTCATTTTACTAGTTGCTAGTGGAGTTTTGTCCTCATTGTTTCTGTTGATTCCCACCAGCAGTTTACACAGCCGGCAGCAGGACTGTACAAATTTGTTTGAAGAAGGCGATCTCCATGAAGATAACAGGGACAAGACCTGGTCCCCTAAAGGATGTGGGCTCAGGTGGTACTCTGGCTTCGGGGAGTGAGTCTCGTTCAGACAATCATCCATTCTCTATTTCCACAATGTTTAATTCCACTACAGACCGACAACGAAACGATGCTTTGAAACTCTCGCAAAAAAGTCGGCAACAAACCGCACCGAGATCCTTGTGCTGGGTGATTCTAGAGCTCGGCAAATGCAAGGATCATTCCATCAACTCTTTTCACCAGGACATTTCCCATATTCTTGCCTGACAGAGCCGGGAACTTCCAATGAGTTGATAAAACAATGCAACTACTCACGTTACTATCCAGATTTTAAAGTTTATGTAGAGAGATGGTTCACGCCAACTGCTGAAGATTGGTCCAGTGCCATTTCTTTGCTGAAACGCATATGCAATGAGCAACGGAAGATGCCGGACCTCATCTACATCAACACAGGGATTCATTTGATTAAGTGGTGTTGGGAGATGGAGATCGAGCCAGGAGATTGTGCAGCGCTTTACGAAAGGTTAGTTTTCGATAGAAAATTCGTGTACTGTAGCATCCGCAGAGCTTACTGGGGTTTCATTTCGTTACTTTTTTGATTTGACAGCAACATAAACGCGCTACTAGAATATTTGGATCCGCTCAGCCGGCGAACAAAAGTTGTTTGGGCACCGATGACCTTGATGTATGGCGAAAACATGAAAAATTTGTATGAAAATGGGCATCGCACCAACCAAATGTTGCTCGCCTTCAATGAAGCTGCAAAGAAAGCTCTTCGTGGCTCGAATGTTCAATGGTGGTCATCTTATCTGCAGATATTTCATTTCTACGGAGATACCATCGATGGAGTGCACCTGGGACACCGCTCGCTTGCTTACTCTACTCAAATTTTGCTGAATATGATGTGCAACGCTATTATATCTCCTGAGTCTGAGTTTTGTTGCTCCTCTTGAAAAATGTAAAAGCTCAATTGCCACATGCAAAACTCGTGAAAACGCCGTTGGAAGTTTGAGAAGAAAGAATTCAGGAACTGGATTTTAGTTGTTACAGATATTGTGAGAAATCTGAGTTGAACCATTACCTCGAGCAGTGATCTGAAATTTCATGAAAGACACGGCTTTCGTAGAGAATGTTAAATCACTTCAGTTGCATCCAGGCGTTGAAAGCGTGTATTCTTACGAAACAAACTGACCCCTGAAGGGATACCAAACGCAAAGGAGCTATTTTCATCCTAGCAGACCCTCAACCCCACTCACAACTTTTCGCATTCGGACTTTTGAGTCTCACGCATGTCAATTGATATTCGATAAAGATTCCCCTCTTTTCTATCACCAACGGTTCAAGATGAAACAGCTTCATGTGCTCTGCAAGTTTCAACTTCATTGGTTTGTTCGTTTATCTTCACGTACCAAAAACTTGTCATCGGACGTGACAGAGAAACAGGTTCACGTTCTTCTGAACGGTAAGACAGTTGTTCACATTCGAGAGGCTACCCAAATAGACTTGAAATTTTATTTCGGGTTTTCGATGAAAGAATTCCCTGTTAAACCGCTAAAAGTTTATTCAGTAACACAGTTCGGCACAGGGCAAGCAATTTCAGGTGCTAGATATATGTCTGGAACATCTGGGATACCAAACTGAAGAAACACTTCGTAAGACTGCTGAATAAGATCGTTTATTTGACCTTGTTCTTCCACTGTGAATATTCCGTGAAGCGGCTTTATGCGCTTAGGGCGTTTGTTACGTCCCATCGAATTCCTGACGGTACACTGCAGCCTTGCATCATCGACTCTCACAAACAAAAAATCCGAGATTTTGCGTAACTCCTCGACAAGGCTCTTCTTCAGGTTGTCGTAGAACACGACCAATACATCGTCAGCGACAGCAAGGGCCAGCTTTATTTGACCCAACCAAACACGACTTTCTCGTAACACGAATACATGCCATTCTAAAAATGATGGGGTCATGTGTATGGAACTCAACATTTCCGACATGAAGAAAATTGTGATACCCGGTGTTTCAAAATCCTTGTCGTCAGCTATGCCGACATGTACCCCCGTCATCTGTCTGTTGTACTCGGCTATCAACATTTCGTATGGATTACGGACAAGCAGCAACATCTTGGACGAATTGAAATGTATCATATAGTGCGTTTTGTAGACAATGGCTGTTTGTTGAGCGACATCGTCCATTTCACAGGGAAATTTGTCTAGCGCGGCTGCAAAAACCATTGAATATAATTTGAGGTTACCAAATCACTGGTAGTACAGTCAACTTAAATTTCTTCATATCGAGATTGCAAGTAAGCATTTCCCATATGAAACGCACATGTACTCTAAAGAGAATATTTATTACCTTTTGCATGATATACGCTTCCTGGAAAATATGTACAGTATGAAATATATAACAGAGCGAGTGATTGTAGTACAGTATGTACTCTACCTGTGCAAAGTCCCGTAAGGTGTTCAATCATCCAACGTAACCAAGTGTTCCCGCTTCCAGGAGAGCTCAGGAAGGCAGTTAATGGCAGCGGAGACGCAGATCGCCTGCCAGCTGGATGACACTCAGCACCTGGAAAAGGAGATAACGTGGACTCAAGCAAGGTGACCGTTTTGGTCACGCTCTACCTCGGGCGTCAACAAGCCAACCGGGCTCCACGGTCTCTTCACCCATATCTTCCTCGAGTTCGGTGAAATGCTGAGTACCCGCAATTGTTCGATTCTGATCTATCATAAAAAGGCAAAAAATAGCAGTTAGAAGTAAAGGCACTGCTCTTCGTAGTGAGCGATGAGAATGGGTGCCGTAACGAACACAATCCATTGAAGCTAAGCTCAACAAAACTCGAAAGAATATAACCTCGATATGTACGGTATTGCCCCGATCAGACCAAGGCTGTACAGATATCTCTCCAGCCTTGGGTCAAACCGTCCGAAACTATTACTGTGGTGAGAAATTACCAGTGTAGCATCGCGCATGGTAGCCTTCTCAGCTGGATCTAGCTTCACTGATTGCGCCGCATTTTCGCATGGTCTGATTGACGAACTCCAGTGATCCCGCGAAAAGTGGTAGTCCAACAATGATTATGAGCTCGCAGGGCCTCCGATGCAAACGTCTTACGAAAGTTTTCATCCCACATACAGCACGTCCATATGAGTTTCAAATGTTTGCCCGTTAAATAAACAGGACAGATAGAACACGGAACACCAAGTGGTACGGAGATTTTGGATTCTGATTCAAGTATCTCTAACACAAGTACAGACTGTCACAAGGTAACTTTCTGGATTACACGATTCATGCATTTTGGCAAATTTGACACCTTCAGTACTCTTTTCTCCAATGCATGATACTCTGATGCAGGTCAATCTCCCTGGAAGATTAGGATGAACTCGCTATTCATTAACCTGATGTGACAACTACCCAGAACTTGAATTCCGAGGACTGCAAAGCAGTTGTAAGCGTTTTTTAATCCAAGATTGTCGCCAGAGAGCTGAAAGTCCACTGCTCGGTTGTCTAGCGCCCATTCAACGTCTAAACTATGGACCAAATGCTGTTCCATATCACCTTTCAAGAGGGCCACCAATCGGCAAATGTTTGAAGAATGAGTACAAACAACACGATCTGCCATCGACATCAAAGTTAGGTTAATAATCAGTTCAGCAGTAGAAATATCCAGTATTCGGTCCTGTCTTCTTTGGAACTCTTGTGCTCGTGCTTCTTCTTTGGAAGCTGAATATGGCTTCAGATGACTTTGCACTGAACTGACCGCGTCGGTAGATGTGATAATCTTGAAGCTACCGCGAGCGAGGTCAGTGAACTCGGAAATGGCCTCGGCGTCGTCAGACATGAGCAGGATATTGCGAGGACACATACTGTACAGTCGATAACAGATTTTTTCAACACGTTCAAAATACGTCGACGTCTCGATTGGTTTCATTTCTAGCTTGGTCAGCTTGTCACCACGGCGAATATGAACTGCAAAGAATCGCCCGTGGGAATCGATCACTCTCCGCCAAACTCGAAAAACAATTTTCTTGAATTCTGGCTTTGGACTCCATATCGCTTGGAGCATCAATGACTTCCGACGAAAAATGGTGTCAATTCCATCCCGTCTAACAACATCGAGTATGACTTCTCGCATCTGCTGCCATGTGTCATCCTCTTCGTGGACACCAAAACGTATTACAGCGGCAGAACTTCCTTCCAACATCACAGATTCCTGACCGACACTGTAACTCAGAGTACAATTGGGTAGCCCATTACCATCAGGCAACGCCTCAGTGTTCTTCAAGTTAAAATCCTCAAAAAACCGACAGGAAAATTCTGAGCCAATATCTTCAAAAAACAAGTGTAGTGGGGCATAGGACCATTCTCCGAATAGCATGCAGTATCTACGTTGGATGTTCTTTTCGAGTGCAATCACGAACGTGTTGAGCGCGTTGTTGACAACTGCGCCAAATCCAGTCCTGGATTCCAACATGGCGCAGATGGTGTTTGTTGTCCAGCGGCTAGCACAACCTTCCAGGTATTCACGGATTCCTTCGATTTTCTGTAAGAAAAAGGAGTCGGATTCGAATATCGCATTGATGGGGGACTACCTCTACCTTGTTTCTGTTGAAAAAACTGTTGAACTGTTGTTTAAGGGTGTTCCCATCCAGCTCCATACTCTTCCGCATTCTCTCGTTCATCGATATCGAAGATCCTCCAAAAGAGTCTGCTCTGTTTAGGTGAAAAATCATTGTTCAAGCAAGTAGAGTTTGAAGATCTTACCGTGAGAATCATGGTAGTCCCTGACTGTTGAAGACAAGTCCCAACGTTCCGGACCAACAATTCTTACAAATACAGATGTGCAGACTAAGATGACAAAGCTGACTAAAGTCCCCAATCGAAATTTGTGTTTCATCTTTGATTGACTCTTTCTCAAATATCAACACTGAACAGCCGGTTGAGACCTGGAAAGAATCGTGCATTAAACCAACACAAGAACTGATCAGTCCACCCAGCGCAACGCCGCCTAGCGCACCAAAATTCAACAGAATATCCAATGAAACCAGTTGTTTAGAGAATTCAGCTGTCGCCAGCATTCTCATGTCTGGTCATATTCTTGGAAAACGCTTATTTCTCACCCAGTTCTGCAATTACTTTTTAGCTTCCTGGGTATTCAATTGAGTTAACTTCAGTTAAATCTTTCGACATGTCGATAGTTGAACTCGGTTGGATTCTGGTTGAATTAATTCAGTTGTGCGCACAACTGTATAAGCACAAACATATAACGTCACAACTCAGATTCTGAAAAAGCTCAAGACGGAGAACTATTGCATTCGATTAGTCTTGAGGTTTAAGACACAACGTAGGAAATTGGCAAACGCAGCCTATAATATCTTTGTGGAATATAATGCACTGAAATAAATCGTAAGACACTCATACTTGTCTTTCTCATCTCGTCTCAGCCCCCCCCCCCCGGGTTGTTGATTCTTTGAAAATTCTCACAGCGAGACACATGGACCACCGATCCCTAATGCAAACCTAACTTACTATCCTATACAGGGCCCATGTGGGGTAACTAATTATTGCCCCCCACTCCCCTTGGTGGTGGACAAAAAACATATTCTCAGTGCCCGCTTAGTTCAATGGTTAACTGTGTCTTCGTTGTGAACGATCTTGTTCGAGCTGAAGAGCGTTGACCTCGTCAACAGCGCTGTTTTTTTCTACTTACCCCACTCGCATCAAGCTTGTCTTCAACGTGCATGTTTTCATTCATTTTCATCAGTGAACGGTGACAAGGCTGCTACTGGCAGCAGTCATTGCAGTTGCCAAGACTGATGTCGAACTCAGTAGCTGTATTACAATACATTCACTTATAGACTTAAGGGGTTGATCTCACCACCGAATTGTCGTGCGTGGGCGTCAACATATCCGAGCTCAAAATTGAGCTATTGACCAGAAAATTGGATGTTAACGTTTACAATAAGTGAGATTTCATGTTGTTACGAGGAGCAGCCGCCATGATACACTATGGTCAGCCCAGTCTACCTCACAGACGGTTGCTCCTTTTAGTCGTTGCTTTGGCATTTCCTGTGATGTACATGGTTTTCAAGGTAATGCGTGGTGACTTCTGGTTATTTTTGAAATTATGGGATTGCTTATGATCTAGATGACAATGAACCACCAATCACAGTGCCTGCGACGGGTGGAAAGTAGATTGAGTGAAGCAATAGATAGCCGGCTATCGCGAGATAAATTTTATTTTCAAAAAATCAAAACGGAATTGAATGCATTCAGGTCACGACATCATTCTAGACGGGAGCCTGTCTTTGTGTCTGCTGCTTCAAAGGAAAATTTGGGGAACTACCTTTTTATGATTGCCTCGCTGGTTGGAATCAGCAAGAAAAACGACCGAATACCTGTCATCCGCTGGCCGAGAAAGGACTACATAACAGCGATCACGGGACTGAGTCTGATTCCGGTGATCAGAAATAACGCTGCCTTTCGGGACCGGCTCGAGGCGATGAACAAGTTCCGCGAGAACGGCACTGAAAAGTTTAGTCCCGAAGCCTTCCACATTGCCAAGAATTATGGAACCAACTCCGTCTTCATATTTTATTACCTGCAGTCCTGGAAATATTTTGACTACATGCGCAACGAAATTCGTGCTCTGCTCGCGTTCAACGAAGCAATATTTCGAAAAGCATCGGCAGTGATAGTAAATGAAATCAAGAAACAAGTCACCATGAGGAGTTTAGGAAGTGAGCCTCAGCTAGTTGGAGTTCACGTTCGTCGCGGTGACATCTTGTTTCCCAAGTACCAATCACTCGGTTACCAAACAGCCAGTGATGATTACCTCCTTCGAACTGTGAGCCTTGTCGAGGGGTATGCACGCTCCACCATTTTTGTCGTGGTCTCCAACGATCTACCATATTGCAAGAACTTGTTCAACGGAACGAACTTCGTTTTTCTGGATGGTCATTCAAGGATGATGGATATGGCTGTATTGACTCTGATGGACAGGCTCATTCTAACCGTCGGAACATTCGGCTGGTGGAGTGCGTATTTGAGTGATGCGGAAACCATTTTCCATTTCAAACGACCGTTTCGTCAGAATACCAAGCTCTCCGCAATACTGAATTCAGATGATTTTTTTTATCCTGACTGGTACGGAAGTGCATAGGAATAACAACAACAGCATTGGTTGGGGATTTTCTTGCACATAACCGTCATTAACGTCTGTTCAAACCTGACGTATCTACACTAAACAAATAATTTTTACCACCAAAGTCGCAAAATTCTCAATCCTTCTGAAACTGAGATAACGAACTGTTAAATTAAAAATTTGATTTATCACCGTGTGCTCGAAAGCGGATATATTGTGACGTTGAAGAAAGTGTTCTCTTATTTGGTGTATTTTGGCATCAGTGGCTATAGTACCGAGCCTGAAGCTCGGTAATCAAAACGAAAAACACCCAGGAGCAATACGATTCTAGTTTGATCGACACCAGTTCATTCAACTGTGTGCAAGTGTAATTCACAATGCTCTCTCACGTGCACTTCCACGACTGCGGAAGTAATTCAGTTCTGTGGTCGAGCAAGATCGACGAGTGAACTCGAATTGGTCGCACAGATTGCGAGACATGCCAAATGACCGCGCAAAGTAGTTTCGTTGAAAGAAGATGACGTTGCCAATCTAGAATTATATCTTTCGAAAAAACGATAGTGTAGAAAATAGCAGATTGCCCTTGGAGCTATTGGGATTATATCAAAGGGTGATCACCCATTTTTGCGGTATCTTAAGAATTCTGATACATTAGAACAGGATCAAACCGTGTTCCGTATCGGATTTCGACATCGTTTTTAATGGTAGTTTAGACCGCTGAAAGTTATACCGTTTACTTAAATGAGTCTTATGTTAGATCTCGAACCCACCTTATGTTTTGATGGCAGATAATCCTGACATTTGTATATGGTGGGACCCGGAAACTTTGTCTCGGTAGAAAATAAGGTTTTGAAGCTTTAATTAACAGATTTCGTCAATTACAGGCATGGCTAGTAACGTCGGTTCAGTGAGAAGAAGGCTAGATTGATCGATCGCATTATTTCCCCAGTATACTTTCCTGGCACCTGAAATAAGCTTCACACGACGAAATAGCTGTTGAATTTCACATAGGAGCCCAGTGGCTTTGCATTCTATAAATCAGCCAAAACTAATCCTGTGACCCAAAAAACACCAACGCTCCACGTCGAAACCGGACCAATCAAACTCTCAAATAGCGAGTGTGGGCCAACATTGACTACCCGGCTACATTTTCATTGGAGTGATTGGAGAAATCTCTTCATTTTCTGGTCGACTGAATAGCTGATGCGCAAATCGGCATATGCTCTGCGTTCCTAACATTTAGCCAATCAGGGTGAGTCTGTTGCTATTTGGTGCAACACCTCTTTGATCGTCCGATACTTCCAAGAATTCTGTTTTATTACAATGTATCATACATTTTCCACGGTTGCCGGTAAAATTCAGGTATGTTGGGAACACCGTGTGACTTGAAGAGCACAAATGCCTGCTTTATGCGGGTGTTCATATTTTCTATTTCTTTAAAAGTAAAAATTTTATTCGCTGATTTTGATCTTTTAGGGCGTTTGTACTGGCCGACGCGTGATTTATTGATGGTGCACTGGATTCGAGCGTCATCAACTCTCACTTGTAGAAATCCGGCGATCCGATACAGTTCCTGTGTCAAGTTGCGCTTGAGGTTCTCGTAGAATACAACCAGGATATCTTCTGCTATTTCGAAAGCCTTCTTTACTTGTGAAATCCAAACCAAAGTCCCCATTTTTACAAAAGCCCTCCATTCTGTAAGAAACAGATACTGTTAGACGGTGGTGTCAGCATGAGCGAAAGGCTGAGTGGTCTGTTTGAGATAACACGCTTTAGAACCAGTGCAAGTTTGAAGAAGTTCAACGTGGCGAGCTGCGGCGCAGTTACGCGCAGTACAAATTTTTTCGCTCGCCTGGTAACCGTCAGCACCTACAGAAAGTGTTGTACGTCTCCGCCAAAAAGAAGTCCTCACTTCGCCCTATCGAATGACTGAGTGGGCAGGCCCAAGTAAGGACTTCTTTTTGGCGGAGACGTATTGGATTTTTCGCTATCTGCACCCTGACGTTCCGAAGTAACCGAAACCGCCGCCACGGACGGAATTAGCTTTCTCGAGCATAGAACAAGATTTTGCTCTGCACTTTGCGGTTCCACTTTCCGAATCTCCAGCGATAGCTCACAGCAGTAACGCGTAATCAGTAAAAGAAGCCCCCCCCCCCCACTCACGTCAGATTTTATAACGGCAGTTTGCGATCACGTGAAAACGTGTGAGATTGGCGTCGGAGAAAAACGTCGGGAGAAAGACATAGTAAACTCCAGTTCACAGAATGAACCTACCCACGCTGACCTATGTGTAAGTGGTAGAGAAACCACACGAAATATGATGACCGATAAGAATGAGATTTGATTACCAAGTTATCTCTCACAATAAGTTCATAAGTAGAGTTTCAAGCTATACGGCCTGTTGTGCACAGTTTTGCTGTACAGTCAGCTACGCGGAAGTGAGCGCTGCGAATTGCGAACAAGAATTTCGTTCCCGGTGAGCGAATCATGAACGTACCCGAGTAGGGGAACCATAGGCCGTAACACGGCATTGCTCATGACATGTGTGAAGCTGTGAATGCTGGACACTGAACACATACTTTCAAAATCTCCCGAATTTCTCCCGTATTTCCCAGTCTTAAGTTACCTTCGGTATAGAAGGCTCGATCGTCGGCTAGGCCAGTATGATTATCGTTCGTCTTCTGTCTGTTGAATTCAGCAATCATCGCAGCATAAGGATTTCGGATCAGGAACAACATCTTCCGCGAAGTGAGGTGTTCGAAATAGTGGCTTTTATAAACGATAGCCGAACTTGAATTAATAGAATCCATTTCGCAAAGAAAGTCGCTCGCAACTGTGAACATAAAACTGAACAGCACATCATAAGGTCAAAACAAATGTCTCACCAAGTTTGTCCTGGTAGTTGCTGCCTTAGAAAGTCCAAAAATGAAAATAGTCAAACATCGAGACGCCAACTACTCACCCGTACAGATCCCTGTCATGTGCTCTATCATCCACCTCGTCCAAGTGTTGCCGCTACCTGCGGGGCTGAGTAGTACGACGAACGGTAGCGGAACCTGATTGTTTGTATACCGCTTTCCCTGAGCGTTACATTCCGGGCCTGTCGGCGCGAGAGTTAAAAAAGCAAGAAACATCAAAAGGTGACCGGTTCGCTGTTGAGAACTAACCTCTCGCGTCAACCAACCAAATGGAAACAGATTTTGTAGCGTTCAAGTAATCAACATACTCTTGGCTAAACGATGGCGTTGTTTCGGAAATATCTCTGGTACTTACAAGAAATAAACAGCAGAACCCCACTAAGAGCAAAACATCAGCAGGACAACACAATCTGTTTCTGTTGGAAAACCAACGCTTGAAACGCATTTTCCAAAAGCAGCGGTTCGGAAATGGTCAGTTGAACCAATCTCAGTTGTTTTCTTGGCGATGCCGCAAGCCTGGCTTACCCGAAGTCAGGTAATAACTGACCGGTGAATGCCCTACGCTGGCAGACTTGTTTCACGGTGTCCATGGCAGTTTTGATCTCTTGACAGCATAATTTGTTTAAGATTACTTGAAATAACTTTTTATTGGTGTGGAAATGCTTGCAATGTTTGAGGGTCTTATGCATTCACATCAGCATTTTCTTGATTATCTCCGGAATTTTCGATCTGAATATGGCCCATGATTTTCGAACTTTGCTCGCGGTTTAAAGACGACTGAGATGCCGGTTAGACTGACTTCTGGCAGAACTGAATTTTGCTTGGGGGTCTCGTTCGATCCACATTGAAACCCCTTGTAATGAATCCCCCATGCAAAATTCGCTTCTGTACCAAGCATGAGAAATTCACAAAAAGAATGTTTTATTGATCAAGGAACTGCTTTGAATGCAAATCTCGAATTTTGCACACGAAAAAATGACATGCTCCAGCTCAAATTCTTCTTTGGTTATATAAGAAGGCTGCATAAACAATTTTTTCAAAACCCCTGATATTGAGATTCCGTTGAACAATTCTACATGGCGATCACTGATGGACAAACCCGATGTATGTATACGTTCTAAATTGGTTCACGGAACCGATTCACTCAATATCTGCTAGTTTTCATGTTTGGTGTGGTTATTTTTCTTGTTTACCTCGCTACCGGTGTGATACGATGGTCTCTTCCATTGCCTGGTATTGCGTTCAGTGATTACCGTAGATTGAATGTGGTTTGTAATTGCAGAAAGTCAACTTTTTTCTCTCTTCTCTTTTAAACCTCGGTTTCATTCTGTGATTTGGTTTTTTAAATCTTGATCGGACTGGTTGAAAATTTTCACGTATGCATGTACGTAGTTTCACTCGATATTCGCGTAAATGTGTGGTAAATATCGCGAATGTGGAATTGTGGAGCCCTTTGGTTCTGATTTTATGTATCCGCATCATCACGCTTTCTAACAGTTTAAGCTATGCATCCCATCCATGTCATCCAGCTTGCATTCGACACTGCATGCTCAGTTTGGCAAGTAGAAATAAGACTGTCTCTTTCTCACGAGGAGCAACATAGCTCAGAGTTCGGAAATAAAACTGCGTTGCACATTCTATTGAGCAACACCTGAGTGGAATAAGCAAGTGAGCGGTGTCCCAAGTGGACTCCATCGGTAGTATCCCCAAAGAAATGAAATATCTGCAAATATGATGACCACCATTGAACATTTGAGCCGACCAGAGCTTTCTTCGCCGCTTCATTGAAAGCCCTCAGCACTTGGTTAGTGCGGTATCCGTTTTCGAACAAACGGTGTATCGATTCTCCATATATCAGTGTCATCGGTGCCCAGATGACCGTCGTTCGCCTGCTCAGGGGATCCAGATACTTCAACAATGCCCGTATTTTGCTGGCAGATCAAAGCACGAATTAGATCCAAAAAACTGAAAACAGACAAATACAGTACTGGCTTTATGGCGAACTTACCTAGTGTAAAGCGCGGCGCATTCTGCTGGCTCGATTTCCATCTCCCAACACCAAGGGATCAAATGGATTCCTGTGTTGATGTAAATCAGGTCCGGCACGTGATGGTACTGATCATGTAGTATATTCTTGATGAAAGAAATGGCGCTCGACCAGTCCTCAGCAGTCGGCGTCCACCACCTCTCCACATGAACTTTGAAATCTGGATAATATTGGGAGAAATTACAGCCTTTTATCAACAACTTGGAAGTTCCTGGCTCCGTCAGACACGAGTATGGGAAATGTCCCGGTGAAAAGAGCTGGTGAAATGATCCTTGCATTTGCCGAGCTCTCGAATCACCGAGCACTAGAATCTCAGTGCGGTTTCTCGGTGATTTTTTTGCGAGATTTTCGAAGCATCGTCTCGTTGTTGATCTATGGTCAAGGCACATGATTGCATGACAGACAGATGAATTTTTACATCAGACTCACTCCCCGAATCCAGAGTACCATCTGAGCCCACATTGTTTGGGTGACCAGGTCTTGTCCCTGTTATCTTCATGGAAATCGCCTTCTTCAAACAGGTTTGTACAGTCCTGTTGTCGAGTTACATAATCACGGGTGGGAATCAAGACAAACAGCATGGACACCAGTCCAGATGCAACTAACAAAACAAGAAACCTGGAACGATGGTTTTTTAAAGGGCACATTTGCAACTCAAATCGAAGAAATGGCAACTTTCACTGCTTCGCAAACGCGGTTTAAGATATTGATCAAGTAGCTGCATGCCAATCACGACATTTAGTTGCTTTCAGGCTTGTGGACGATGAGGTCAACTGCTCACAGAATGCCTCAAGAAGAGATCGTTAGCGCTCACTTTCTAGTTCGTTACTTAGTAGTTGAATGTCATCATGTGAACAGTTACCCAAGAAATGACCAGTAAAAGAGAACGGCTTCAGGTGCCAAAACCTTTCAAACTCTCGGATTTATCAGTTTTTGAAACAAAACACTAATTAAAATACGTTGGCCATGAAAGTTTGGATACCTCTTTTGTTATTAGAGCTCTGTAGTAGTATATTTGTTGCCGCTAGGGTTGGCAGTATAGAGCATTCATTGTTGGCCGTGCTCGTGAGCAGAAGCTCTTGAAGTTCATATTTTGTCGTCATGGTCGTCCTGGAGATCATGGCCTTTATCATAGATCAAGGAATCCTCAAGGACGCCAAAATTCTTGACTACCCGGTGCCCAAAACAAACTATGAGTGAAATAAATAATAAGTGAAGCATACGGCTGCTCTTAGAAAAACCATATTCAGCCGAAAAATGCAGGTGAATGACGCATTCATAGCTACTACTTTCAGAATATTGATCAAATACACATATCAAAGCCATAGGCAAGGTTACTGCCCATAGTAGGTATGTATCTATGATTACCTGATCCATGGTTTATATGGTATACTTACGGCCACTGGTCTTATGCGTGTTATCTGGACAGACTTCGATACGAGTAGGTTTTCGATCAGTATACACAAAACTGTTTTAGCACCGGATGGGTAAGAACCTCCCTCGCGATCATATCCCTGTTCCCATTGTGTAATGAAGTAACGCATAAAATGATGATATCGGAGTCAACAGAGCGTCTTGCTGCGACCCTAAACCGACAGAAAATCAAGTTGATTTGGTCGCACAACGTTCTGTGCGACTACTGTGGCAACAACAGGAATGCTCGCAACATTTCAAGCAGTATGTAGCATTTGAACACCGAAATACTTTCAAACCGGAATCAACGTTCCAGTGGATCTTTGTAGTCACGGGAATGTGTGTGATTTTGAGAGCGAGAAGTCCGAGCTTCGAGTATTGTCGCCCGAGAGATGGATTCCAAGCTTAACATTCATACGATGATGTGCTTCATAAAACTCAAACATTCAAGTTTTACCTGCCTTTTATGGCAGCATCAAATTTAGTGATTGATTCGCGTTAAAAAACTTTACAATTGTATGTGGTTTATCCAGTTTTGTCGATCAGGAGCTTCCAAAATCAATGACAAAATAGAGGGTTCCTATAGCTAACAATGTTGTGGTGGCGGCTAAAGTGAAACGGTGTCTTTTGTGACGGCTGCAATTTCAATCGAATGTTCAACAGGTAGCACCGGTATTTCAGCGTAGTTCGATTCCCATGGCCAGAGGGTAAGTAGACGCGAAAACATGTTTTTCTTACTGAACGCTGTTATTTATCAATCAAGTCTTTTGCGCTTCTAGCCATTCGGCTGGTCAAGCTCATACGTACCATTTGCCATTTGGCAGCTGGCTACTTGAGCCAAATGTGAAATTGTGAAATCCGTTTTCGGCTGTGTCTGACCTTTGAAGCTGCACAGCGCTGTCGTGATAGGTCAAGCGGTGAAGTAACTAAACGCTGCGGTTAGATGGCTGCAAACCGCTATGTACATTCTCATATATACCCGACATATCAGCTTACAAGTTTTTTCCGCGTGATGTTCGGAAAAAAATTCCCTACCATGAGAACCTATGGTCCAGCGCGTTAAAGCTTGGTAGTTGTAGATAAAACGTTGCTAAATTAATTCATGTCTTTTCGGGGTGACAAAGCTCTTGTTTGAACTTTTGTGAATTTTCCCGAAGTTCGCAAGCACATGAATTACGATACTCACTATGACAGTTTACCATGGAGAATATATGATCATTAAGAAAATCACGTCACGACGTTTAGCCAAGCAATGCTTGTTTCAGTTACAGATTTGTACCCTTAAACAAGGTGGTGCGTTCTTGCAGAATGACTTTCGGCTTGACAACATAACTTCTTCCAGAATCCGGTTCGCTACATTCTTGATTACATTCCGACTGTATCTCAAATGCTGGTTCGATTGGCACACACGACACACAGGAGCGGATGATGAACGTCCTTCTCAATTTCGATGGTGTCACATAAATTTCTCCTGAGCCATTGATTCACTATCGACATATCTCATTTGGGCCACTCGGCCCCTACACCACAAACATCTTAAAATCTTCGTTATCTGGCATGGATACTAACGGTCTCCTTGAACCGAGACAAACCAACCCCATACAGTCTGAAATTGGTAACTCAAATCGTTTACCCGAACGGATTCAACACGAACAAGCTCCACCCTGTCGGTCGGGGTCTCCTCTACCAACAGAAAGCTTCATTCCATCGATTGCGTTTCATGTTCACCTCCGCAATCATAACCTTCTCGCAACAATTAATCCAGATTTTTAATGACATGATTCTCACAAGGCGCCTTGTTTTTGGAGCGACTACAACAGCTCTGTTTTTGTACTTTGCATTTAAGGTAACGTTGCAGACTAAGCGGCTACTTATTTCAGCATCATGTTACTTTCTCATTAGATGCTGGACTACCAGAGCCTGATGAGCTTCAATACTTTATCTGTGAGGGTGATGAGCAAGTTGCAGAAGCGCATTCAGGCACGAACACGGATCAACACGGATAATGTCGGATTTATCGCCAGTCAACTTAAGAACCAAACAGTTTGGTACAATGTCAAGCACAATTTCCACAAAAAGCCAATACTCATCTCGGCAGCAACGGAAGAAAATATCGGCAATTACTTGTTCATGATAGCATCTTTGATCGGCGTTGCTCGAAAAAACAATATGGTGCCCGTGCTTCGAAAGCGACGGAGAGATTATTCAGTTGCGATTAAAGGTCTCGGCTCGATACCTGTGATGAGGAGGGCACCTATTATACCCTGGAATGGAAAGCCGAATCTGAAAGTTTTCAAAGAGAAAGGTACCGAGAAGTTCGCACCAGAAGCTTTCCAAATTCGGAGAAGGTTCGGGAATGCAACGGTATTCTTAAGATACTTCATGCAGTCGTGGAAATATTTCGATTTCATGAGAGGGGAGATTCGAGCGTTGCTGGGCATAGACGTGGAACGTCTGACTCGAGCAGCAAAAATCATCACGAGCCGTATCAGTAAACAAGGCATCGTCAGTTGGTCCCGTGAGAAAGATGTCCAGTTGGTTGGAATACATGTTCGTCGTGGTGACTTGTTGACAACAAAGAACCAGCGTTTGGGCTATAAAGTGGCCAGTGATCAGTATATACTGCGTACCATTGAGGTGGTGGAAGGCTTGTCCCCAACCACTGTATTTATAGTGGTTTCGAATGATATCACATACTGCAAAACCTTGATGAATGGCTCCAACTTTATTTTCTTCGACGGCTACTCACGGCTTATGGACTTGGCAGTCCTGACCCTAATGGACCGATTGATCTTAACAGTTGGGACTTTCGGATGGTGGAGCGCTTATCTCAGCGATGCCAATACCGTGTTCCACTACAAAAGGCCGTTCCAACAACACACTAAGCTCTCCGCAATTTTGGACGTGGATGACTTTTTTTACCCAACTTGGTATGGAAGCGCTTGAGAACTTACGAATTTGTGTTGTTTTCCGACAAGTGTTTATCATGCTCATGGTCAAAATGGTTAAGCGACCGGGATTCGATGCCAACTTTAGTGATCTCAGCGGTGCTTTTTGGAACGTAACTTTTCATCTTGCTCCCGCTGGTCTGTGGTTTTGGCAGAGAGACGAATAAATCTCTTTGACAGCCCATCGCACTCGCAGTATCAGGTGTGCTGTTCAGTTGCATACGTGTTATGTTTCGTAGTGGTATGAAACCGATGGCGCGATGAAGTACTGCCGGCCAGCCTCGCTTTAACCTGATTGTCGAATACCGGTCAGAATTAGTTTTGTAGATAATCACTGACAAAATGAGTGATACCTTACGAAAAACGGGATGAGCCCGTTAGTACAATCGATATTCAAAGAAATGACGCCTTTTGACGTATCGTTCCTTTCGAGCTTGTGTGCTAGGCGTTTATTAGACAATAGAGGTAGAACAGTATTAGGTCAATGTATCAGTCTCGCTTAACCCAGAGCTTTGACAAGCCAACCGGGACTTGTGATGTCCATGTCCCCTTTTACCTTAGATTTTGTGAGGGATTCGTTTGACGTGTCTGCTCGATGTCTATCCATCAAAAGTAGAGAACCAGCTACACGGAAGAAGAGTCTTCCTGCACGCAGTTACAATTGGTACTGATAGCCGAATCAAGAAAAAAATTGCTTTGCAACCCGCTCGTTCTACTCACGTTAACCGGAGGCTTTCCATTTTTCTCAATTTTGTTAGCACCAAATATACAAGCCAAACGCGCCCCTTCGGGCCGCGAATAGCCACGTCTCAGTTTCGAAGTTTCTAGGTTTTACACTTCTTGAGAGTGTGAAAATCGTTTTTCAGAAATTATTGATTGATCTTCACAACACAACATTCAAAAACTCGGGTTGATCATTCGTGAAAACAAAAATTCAATTTTGAATATTGGAGAATGTTGTGGAATGGCGAGACTTGATGTGATACAATAGTCGCCACAATTATCTAAGATTATTCATGAATACTCTCATTTCTATTCACTCACTTTGTTACCATAATTCTATTTCAAATTTCTTCTTCACACTTATTCGTATTAACGTCGAATTTTTGTTTATATCAGCTCTCTATATCAGTAGACGCATTTCGAAAAATGGTTCCAAATGATATACGTATTGAATCTCAAAAAATGGGGGTTTCTCAAGTTTTGTTTGAAACTCAGCTACGTTTCACCTTTACTCGCACCAGTAGGCTGTTTCAATTATTTGATGGTTGTGTAACCCACTTTCCTAAATTTTCTCCATTTTCTCGTGTGGCCAAAGATTTTTTTAAAAATTTATAGTTGGTTGCAAAATAACTGACAGTGAGGGGGCATTCGAAATCGAACTCCATCTGTGCACGGATCAGAACATTCGATCACCATGGCACAAATGGGTAGGATAAGGTCAGGGGTTCGATTTACTGCACTGAAGTCCGGATTTTTACTTGATTGACCACCTCGCCATTTTTCATAAAAGTTTGAGATCCGTTATACGGTGACGGGATGTTTGCGGAACTTATTAGTGACCCAATCAACCGTCTAGTAGCAATAATGAATGAGGAGATCTCTGTTGAATAAAATGATGCGTAGCAGTAATAGTATTAAAATGGCCCCTGTTGCTAGTTGATATTAAAACTTTGTCCTTGAATTCTTTGACTTTCATTTGATCTCAAAAAAACAAACTTTGTTTAATAGATCTTAGAATTCCGGTTTCGAACGGAATCGTTCCAAAAGCTCATCAACTTTAGATAGGTTTGAGGTCTATCGAATGCAATTCAT